>JAEUWY010000009.1:0-124236 GCA_022059125.1 Corynespora cassiicola | reverse complement strand
CTAAGTTTTAACAATTTTTTTATATAATTTTATATTATTATATAATATTAACTTTTGTTATATAACTTATATTTTTATTTTAAATAATAATAGTATTTTAATAATTTTTTCTACTTTTAACTAATAATAACTACTACTATAACTATATAATAACTAAATATATTTTTAGCTTTTAATTTTTTATACTTATATTATATAGTTTATATAGTTACTACTACTATTTATTTATTTTTATTTTTATATTTATTTTCTGCCGCTATTACTTTCTATTATTTTAAATATTTTATATATATTTTCCGCTATTATAAATAGTTATATTAGTATTATAGCAGAGCTTTATATAAAATATAATTATATATTATATAGTTTATAGTTATAGTAAACGCTTAAAAAAATTAGATTAATATATATTTTTATAGTAAAGGTTTACAAGTAAAAATATAATTAATTATATAAAAAAACTATTAATATTAAAAGTTATCTATAAATACCATTATATATTAACAGTAATTAAAATATAAAATATATATAATATATAGATTACTGCTGCTGCTATTTAAACTATTATTTTTTTTAATACTTTTAAAAGTTCAAAAGAAAAACTATCTACTAAAATAAAAATACTATATAATAAAATTCAAGTTTAAATTTTAATCTATTGTTAATATTAAAAACTTTAGTTAAAATTTTAGTTAAAATTTTATATAAATAGAAATACTAATACTATATAAAAAAAAATATTTAAATAACGTGTTTTATAAGCGAGTTAGTAATCTAAATAATTTGGTGACTTTTAACCTGCATACCACCTACGCTAAGCTATTATATATATATAATATAATATATTTAAAATTATAGTAAGCTAATTTATTTTTTAAACTTATTAGTATTTTTAATAAATATTAATTCTATTTTATAAATATAAAAATTATTTTTTTTGTTATAATATTTATAATATATTACGCCGCGTATTTTACGCGTAAATCTTTTACTAATATTATAAATACTAATTTTTTTTTAATAAATAATTTTTTTTTTTACTATTAAACTTTTTTTTATTTAAATATATTTTTATTTTTTTAACTAAAGTTCTATAAACTTATTAATTACGCTTTATATACGCGTTTATTTTTTTTATAATAATATTATATTATATATATTTTGCTACGTGTTTTTATTTAACTACTAAATTCTTTTATTTAATAAATTTTTTATTAAATAAATATAGTTTATATTTTAATTTTATAGACAGTGCGCGGTATCTGCGCCTATTATATATTTTATATTTATAATAATAGTTTTAAAGTCTATAGTTTTATATTGAACTTTAATAAAATAGTTTTTAAATTATATAAAACTAGTTTAGTATTTTTAAATTTTATTTTTGAATTTTTTATTATTAAAAACTAGCTTAAATACTTAGAAAAAAAATTTTTATTAATAAAATATATATAATTACGTGCTAAGACTAAAATTTATTTACCATATTTATATTTTAATAGTATAAAATAACTAATATAAAAAGATTATAGTAAATATAATAAAGATAAAAATATATAAAAAATATATATATTTTTTATAAAGATTTTAAAATTTAAGTAACCTATAATTTTTATAGTTATTAATTATAAATCGCTGGTACGCATTTACAGCACTTAACTTTATATATTTATTAAAATATTATAATTAAATGAAAGCGAGCTAATTATTAGTTTAGCTATTAGAGTTTATTTTGAATTTATAATTATATAATAAAACTTTAAACCAGATATTAATAAACACGCTGTTTATAAAAATAATAAAAAATAAAAATAAAAAATAAAAATAAATAATTTATAGCTTTAACGCTTTAAATAATAATAATTTATTTATAATTTTTAAGCTGATTAATTTTTTTTTAATTCTTTTAAACTTATAAAAATTATTTATAATAAAACTTTATTTATTATAAAGGTAGTTTTATTAAAGTTTTATATATTATTATTTATAATTTTCTATTTTTATTTTATTATTTTTACTAAGCTAAACTAATATAAAATAACTGTAGAGTTTTTATAAACATTCTACTAATAATTATATAAATAGTTTTAGCACGTTTAAAAGCAAATCATCTAATTAATAGATTAATTAATCTAATTATAATCTAATTAGGCTAAAAGTGGGTAGTAAAATTAATTTATTAATATTACTACTAAATAAACTATCTATTAATTTTAAGTTAGTTTTCTCTGTTAACTAAGTTAACAGATACGTTAGATTTTTCTAATAGTTTTTTATTAATTAAGAAGTCCGCTTCCGGCCTTAGAAGCTATCTATAATACTAATATATATATTATAACCTTCGGCTGTTTACCCAGCTATTAGTTAAAAAAAATTACTTACTTTTAATAAAATTATATTATTTATATTTTAAAGTTAAGTTATTAGTTTATTAGCCGTTTTTTTAGTTTTTCTGCTCTTTTTCCGCTTTTTTTTAATTTACCCTCTTTTTTTTATTTTTTTATTTTATTAATAAATTCAAATAAACAGTTTTTTTTTATTAAAGTATCTGTAGATTACTCTGCTTTATTTTTATTCTTATTATTTAACATTATTAAATTAGATTATCTGTTTTATTTAGTTGGTAATTATTTTATATTATTAGCTTTTATTTTAGTTAATATAGTTATAATTAAAATTATTTTTTTATTTAATTTAATTAATTAAAATAGTAAACCGGTTATATTAGATGTAATCTATTTAACTAGTATTTTTAATTAAAAAGTTATGTTTTATTTTAGAGTTTTAAATAAATTATTTAATTTACTTATTTTAGTTTTAATAAATAATTTTTTCGCTAATTAAGTTATTAATTAAAATAATGAACCGTTATATCGGGTGCAATTTATTTAAATAGTATTTTTAATTAATAGATTAATAAAAGCGGTAATAGATTAGTTATAAAATATAATATATATACGTAGCGTTACTAGTTATAAAGTTATTTTACTTACTTTTAAAATAAAAGTTTTATTTAATCTTATAAATTATTTAGTTGCTTTGGATATTAATATAAATATTATATATTTTACGTTTTTTTTACTTACTACTAAAATTATTAGTATAATTTTTATTTTAATTATTTTAGTTTAGGTTTTTCGGATTTTTATTAAAGCCGCTAATACTACTATACTTTTAATCTTTTTTTTAATCTTTTTTAAAAGTATTTTTTTATAAATAAATTAGCAGTATTTATTTATAGCCTTTTAGATTTTTAGTAATTTATTTAGCTAAATAATTAATTTATTAGATTTAAAATTAGATACTTCTTTTAAACTAACTTAAATAATTTCGCTTTTAGATTATTTTTTTAAAGCTTATTTTTATAATAGTTTTAAATAAAGTTTTTAGGCAAGTACTAGCTTTAATAACTATTTAAATATTTTATCTAATTAATTTATTCGCACTTTTAGCTATTTAAAAATATAGTTTATTAGCTTTTATTATATTTAGCTATTTTATTTTTTATTTAATAAAGATTTTTAAAGTTATTTTTACTAAAATTAAATATGTTAAACCCTTACGTGTTAGCTAATTAATTTTTTTTTAAATTATTTATACGATTTATTTAAGTAGTATTCTACTCTAATTAATTTAAAATTAGTTATTTTTTATTATAATAGAGTAGGTGGCTTTATAGTAATATTTTTTAATAATTATTAGATAGGCTTTTTACCCCGTAATTTTATTTTTAATTTAATTTTTTAAATTATTAATTATTAGCAGCTTTTTTATTTTAACTTTTTTAGTACTAAATTACTTTAGTTTGTTTATATTTTTTAGATTATATTTATTATTTAGATTATTTAAATAGATTTTTTATAGCTTTTAAATAGAGTAAAACACGTTATTTAGATACAGTCTGCTTAAATATTTATAGTTATAAAAATTTTTAAAGTACTTATTACTTAGCAAATTAATTAGATCATTAATTTATACTAAAAATAAAATTTATTCTTTTAGAATTTTAAAAAACCTTTTATTCGTTATATAATTTATATAGAAGTTAGGTGTTATTATTTATATTTTAGTCTAATTATACGCTGTGTTCTAGGCTGCTTTAAACTTTTTACTAATAAACTAATTATACTATTAAAAATATAGTTTTTAAATTTCAGTAATATTCTTTACTTTTTAAATAGTTTTAACTATTATACTAACTACTATTTTATTATTTAGATTATAAATAAGTGTAGTAAATTTTTTATTAATTACTTTAGTTAAATATTCTATTAAATATCTTTTATTATTCTAAGCTGTTTATTAATATTATAAAATTATTACTAAAGCGTTTTTTAGATAAAAGTAGTAGTAAACCAGTTTAGTTTCTAATATTTCTCTATAGTACCGGTTGTATTTTATTTTAATTGATTAATTTATAAATTAGTTTAATTAGCTAATTCGGTTTTTTTTTTATAAATTAATTACTAGTTATTTAAATTAATTTATTCTTTTTTAATACCGTGTCTAACCTTTTTTTTATTTACTTATCTATTACCGTAATTATTTTTATTTTTTTTACTTTTTTATTCGTATTTAACTAAATAAAAATAATTTATTTAAATTAGTTATTTTTAAGCTTAGTAAGTTTTTAATTATTCTGCTATTCTAAAAAGTGCTTAATTTTCCAGTTTATATTTTTTTTTATATTATTCTAGTTATAAACTAGTTTATTGAGTTATCTGCTTTCTTTTTAAAGTAATTTTTATTATTTTTATTATTTAGTTTATTAAATAATATCTTATTAAATATATTAATTAAATTTTTAACTAGTCTATTAAATTCGTTTTTCTTAATTTTATTTAGTCTTTTACTTTTAAATTATTTAAATAGCTATTTCTTAATATTATAGTTATAAGCTATTTAGCTTTATATAACTCCGTTAAATCGTTTATTATTAGTATAGTTAATTAATAACCTTATTAGCTCCGTGTATAGTTAATTATTATATAGTATAGTTTTAAAAAACTTATATATGCTAATTATTTCTATTAGCTAGTTATTTAATTATATTTATTAAATGTGGGTGTATTCTCCGTTGTCTAACTTAAACTGATTTTAATTAATTTTAATCTGATTAACTATTTATTCACGGTTTTTTTAATTAATAAATAGGTTATACTAGTTTGCGATAGTTATAGCTAACTAGCTATTAATTATTTTTTTTTTACTAGCTTATATTTAATTAATTTATTATTAAAATTAATAATATATGTACTTTTTTATATTTTATTTTTTTTATCTCCGTTTAGAGAAGGCAAAATGCCTCTGTTATTATTTAGTAATATATTAGTAAGTTTAATTAGTACTAGTTTAAGCTATCTGCTAGTACTAAAATTTAAAAATTTATTTAACTATATTTTAAAAAAAAAAATTTTTATTAACGCTTTTATAATATATAATTAAATTTAATCTTATAAAATTTGCTTTTTATAGTATATATTTATTATAAATAATTTTAATAGTATGCTTTTTCTAATTCTTATTTTATGTAATAAATAGTGATTCTATAAATTATTTAGATAATATAATTTTTCCAGTAATTTTAAATATTATAAGCTAGTATTTATCTATATTTTTATTTTTTAAAATTCCGGTTTTACGCAAAGCGATTAATTAATTTACTATTTAGTCTAATAAATAAATACTAAATAGTAGTAGATAATATTTATTTATATTAAAGTTTACTTTAAAATACAGTGCCGTATTAGCTAGTTAAAAATTATTTTTAGTATTTAATTAAGGCTAGATTTAATCTAGTTTATACCAGATTTTATTATATTAAATAAGCTTTTTAAAGCTAATAATACTATTTAATATTACTGTTTTCTGCATGCCGGCTAACAAACCAGTTATTTATTTATTTATTTAAATAGATAATAGTTAATATAAAAAGCTTGTAAATATATAAAGAAAATAATAAATATATTAATAGCGGTTAGACTATATTACTTATTTTTTATTATTTTAGTAAATAACGCATTTTGTTACTATAGCTATTATTTTTATTATAATATAATTATATTAGTTTTAGATAAAAATAGTAAAAAACTATTATTATAAATAGTAGTTTAGATAAATTAGTAGACTGGGCGTTTAATCCGCGTCTGGCCTACTTATTAAAATATTATATTTTTATTTAGTTATACTAGTAATAAGTATATTAATTAATATTAGCTAAAATGCTAGAATTTTATATAAACTTATTAATTAGTAAGCAGCTTTTTTAAGTGATCTAAACTTTATTAAAATTAGTTTTAGTTATTTTAATACTGCTATTTATTAGAGGGCTAGCTTATTAGTTAAATTATTTCTAAAAATTATATAGAGTTAAATAGTAATAAAAAAAATATTAGTAGATTAGTGCTATTACCAGATAGCTTTTTATAATTATTATACTATTAAACCAGCATTACTTTTATTTAGATTATTATTAAATTTATTAGTAGGCTGTTTATTTTATAATTTTTTATTAAATTTAGATTAATTTTTCTAGCTGCTATTTATTTATTAAGCTCAGCTACAGAGGTTCCGCCTACTCTCTAATTCTGCCTACTTTTAAAAAAATAAGCTACTTTATAAAAACACGTATATTACTACTAAACTTTTTAATTAAAATATATAGATTTAAAGGCTTCTGCAGCAGCTATCTCAGCATTTTTAAAAGTTTTTTTTTTTCTGTATAATTATTTTAGTAAGCCAGCTAAGTCTACTAAGTTACTAATTAGTTTATTATAGTTTTTATATTCTTAATATCTGCAAATCGTTAATTAGAGTTTATATAAATTTAATAATAAGGGTTTTAAGGCCTAAGCGCAGCTAGCTAGCTTTTTAGCTTTTAATTCTTAGTTTTAAAACTTATAGTTTTTATATTAGTTTTTAAAAAACTTTTACTAGTTTTATAGAGTAATAGCCGAGTTCTACAGCTAAGTTTTTTATCTATTTAAAGTTTCTGCTAAATTTAGTAAAGGTTTTAAAACTTTTAAAAAGTAGCTATAAAGCTCTCTATTAGTAATACAGCTTTTTTCTAAACTAGTAGAGTAGCTAGCTAAGTTATTATTTAGAAAAACTTTAGCACGTAATTAATATTAAATAGTAATAAGCTAGCTGCTTTTTAGCTAGCCCGAATTACATATTTAGTAAAATTTTACTTTTTAGCCTAGCTATAGCAAGTAATAAAGTATTTTTTTTTAATAGAGGCCGTATTATTAATCGTAGCCAGAGCTAGAATAACTTAATAATATTTTAATTTAATAACAGAGAATTTAGTAAGATTAAGAGGCTGAAGAAAGTGTGTGGTATACAGAAATAAAAAAAGAAAGAAAATCTAATTCTATTTACATAACTAGAGAAAATCCAGACTAATATAGCTGCTATAGTTATTTAGTATAAGTATTTAAAGCTAAGGCTAGCTGTAAGCTGTTTTTAGTATAAATATACAGCGTAGCTACTTATAGCTAATTTTATTTAACGTTTATCCGTTTTCTAAAGTTATATAATACTACTAAAAAATTATTTTAGCTAGAAACTATATTATTTAAAGCGCTTTACTTTTAAAAACTACTACTAAATTTAATTTAACTTTTATAGCTAAAATATATTTAAGTACAGTAATCTACTTACAATTCTTTAAACTTTTAATATAAGTTTTTTTTTTTTATAAGCTGGTAAAAACCCGGCTGTTTGTATATACCCTGAGGCCTAGTCTACTTTTATTTATATTATATATATTTTTAAGTTGAATATTTAGCTTTAGTTTTATATACTTAAACAGCTTTAGAAAAGCTTATATCTAGACTAGAGTAGCGGCTTTAGCTCTTAGAATTTTAAACTTTCTGCCTACTATTAAAGCTATTTTTAAATTATAATTAATAAAATAGAAAATCTAGCGCTTACTAAGAGAAGTCTAATTACTATTTATACAGAGAATTTAAATAGCTATTTTATAAATCTAAGTATATAAAAAAAAATAGCTATAAGCCTTTTTTTTAAAAATCTACTTTATAAAAAACTTTTTTTACTAAAAGCTTAGCTATTATTAGTATTAGTTACTAACGGTTTTACGTATCTAGCTTTTTATACAGCTCTGTAGTATTAATTAAAAAAAGCTGTACGCTTTAGCAGCTGCTTACTAGCTATTATAATAGTCTATATTAAAATTAGTAATAGTATTTTATATAGCTAGTTTTTTAGCGTCTATTATAAATAGCTAGTATTAAAAGTAATTAAGGTTAACGCAGAGAGGTAAGTTTATTAAAAATAGGCGGAACTAGAAAGTAAACGGAACTTTTATAGCCGAGCTTAATAAAACTATATTTTTTTTAGTTTAAATTTAATTATATATAAGTAAGACGTAGTTATAGTATTTACTGTATTTAACTTACGTAAAAGTATACTTTTACTATTAAATATTAAACTAGCTTATAATATATATCTTATAAGTAATATTAATAGAATTAAAGTTTTTATTATACTATACTTTTATATTACTTTATAAGTTACTTTCTTACCGCACGCGTTTATCTTTTTACTTTATTAAATATATATTTTACTAGTTAATTTTTTTTCTAGAACTATAAAAAATATTAGATAGTATTATAGAAAGCTAGCTACTTAGAACTAAAACAGTTAATAAACTAATATTATAAAAAAAAATAAACTATAAGTTTCCTAGCTTTTAAAGTAAATATATTTTTAAAAAAAAGTAGAGTTTTTTAGTTTTTCTGTAATAAACTTGAATTTATTTTTAAAACTAAAAAAAGCAGGTTAAGTAAGAGCTGTATAAAATACTTTTAAATAATTTAATATTCTACACAATTTTACACAACGACAAAGTGTAATAAAGTAATTATAAAAGAAAATATAAGTAGAAAAGCTGCTATATTTAGATTTTATTAAATTTTAAAAGCTATTTTTTAATTTTTATAGCTCTAGATTTAGATAATACTTAGTATATAGTAAAAACTTTAAAAAAAAAAACTTTAAAACTCTTACTTTTATTTTACGGGCGGTAAATTTTATTCTTAAAGTATAACTTTCTATTATTATAATATACTGTCGGCATACTAGTCGACTTTTTTAAATAATATCTGTACTTTTTAAAAAGTTTATACTAAACGCTATTATCTATAATATAAAAGTTTTTTTTTTCCAGTTTACCGTCTACAGTCTCAACTTTAATACTAACTAATTAGTTATTTTTCTACTTTGCTTTAACTTAGCGTCTAATTAGCTTTATTTTACTCCGCTTAGACTTATTATAGCAATACTAAAACGCTTACTATTGCTAAAAAACTTTTTTCTATATTTAAATAATTTAGAGGTACCCTTAAAATCTGAGGTCTATTAGCTTATTATTTTAAATTAGTACTAGAGGATATTTGTACTGCTTTATTATTATTAGTAGATATAGTATTTTAAAAAAGCTCTAGTTGCGTTTTTTCAGCTATAATTAAATAGAAAAATATTAGTAATAGTAATTACTTATCTAGCATCTTAACAGCCGCGGCTTAAATAAATCTATTTTTATACTTTAGTTATTTTATAACAGCTTTAAAAATTTTCTTTAGTAATAGTAATTATTTATTTAGTATCTAAACAGCCGCAGTTTAAATAGATTTATTTTTATTTTTAAGTTATTCTGTAATAGCTTTAAAAATTTTTTTTAGTAATAGTAATTATTTATTTAGTATTTAAACAGCCGCGGCTTAAACAGATCTGTTTTTATTTTTAAATTATTTTATAATAGTTTTAATAACTAATAAATTATTACTATTATTATTTAAGGGCGAAATAGTTATTTTAGTAGATTTATTATCCGGTATCTCTGCTAGCTCTTTTAGTTAGAGTTAGATTAAGTTTTTTTTAGTAGGCTATCTTTCTGCGCTTATAGTCGAGCTATTATTACTTAAGTTTATTACTTTAATTTTATTAAATATTATTAGCTTAAAGCTAGAATTAGGTGACTGTGCTATCTCTTTTATCTAGTTTAATACTACTTAAAATAATATAATATAAAGCTTTTTAAAAGAATTAAGTGCAATTATATAGCTGTAAACTTAATTATATTTAAAATTAAAAACTACTAAGCCGCTGTTACCTTTATATAAATACTTTTAATCTATATAACTATTAGTAAAAATAAAATAGTAAACGCTAGTAGCTAATTTATACTATAATTAGCGAGAGTAAGTATTTAGATTTTAGTTTAAGTTGTAGAGTTTCTTAAGCTGGCAAAATATAATAAAATACTTAATAGAGTGCTTTTAAGTAATTTAGAAATAGTAGTAATAATAACTGTATTTACAGCTTTTAAAAAGCAAAATAGTTTAATAAAGCTATTTTTATTAGATAGCTAACTAAGCAAGCTCTGCTGGTTTAAACTTAGAATTTCTATTAAAACTTAGTTAAAGTTTTTCTATTCTGAATTATTTTGTTTTTTTTATATCTAGTTTAGTTTAATTTCGGAGTAGTTTGTAAGCTTTTTTTTTCTATTATTTTTTAGAAAAGTTTACTTATTAAAGCTACTACGACTAGACTTATACTTTTTTTTTATTATTACTGCTTTAAGTTTATTTTAGTTATACTTATTATTTTTACTTAAAAAGCGGTAGTTACTTATTTTATCGCTCTTTTAACTACCTAATTCTATAATTAAATTATTATAGCTTAAAGTAAATTTATTATTTTTTTTACTATTATTGTTTTTAAAAGTATATACAGATATTAGAGCGAAAATAGTATTATTACTAAAGAAAAAAATACTGTATACTATAGTATTTACTTTATATAACGTATTATTTAAGATAAGCGGAGCGCTAATAATAAAGCTATTAGCTATATAAATACTAAGTAACTTTATAGAACTTCTAAGTTTCTAGAAATTATTAAAAAAAAATATATAGATTTTAAAGTCTAGGTCTGTACGCTTGTACTACTTCTAAAAACTTTTATTTATAAAATTTTACTATAATAAAAAATTATATTTTTAGCTTATATATAGATAGTAGACTAGAATTAACGCTATAACTTTTCTAGATTTAGCCTATATATTTTTAACTTATACTCTGTTTAAATTAAATCTAATTTTAAAAAAGTTTTTACTGTTAGAAATTTTTTTTTAAAAAAGTTAATTATTTTAGAATAGCGTTTATTATACGCATCGCTAATATAAACATCTGTATATTTATAAATATATATTTTATTTTTAAAAAACAGTATTTTTAAAAGCTTACAGAAAGTATTTAGCGGCTAAACTATTTTTAGACTAAAACTTATTTCTAGCAGCGCTGCGTTTATTACAGTTAATTTTTTAGTTCGCGCGTTATTTTAAGAAATAAAATTATTTTTAGTAGTTAGAAAATTAGTTAGTATAAAATTACGCGTAAATATACTATAAATAGCTAATAAAAAGCTTTATAGTAGAGCGATATAAAATTATACAGATAAGTGCTGCGTTTAGATAAGAGCTGTGCTAAGTTCAGGCAGAAATACTATTAGCTTTTATAGTTACTAAATAGTATTCTAGTATCTATATATATACTTTAATACCTGCTTTTTAGCGCTATTTAACTTAAAAAAGTTAACTTTATTTAAAAGTACTAGCTTTATTTTTAGCGCTGAGTTTAAAATAAAAGCAGATACAGATAGGTTTTTTAGACTAGTGCTTATAATTATTTGCTTAATAGATACAGAATTTAAAAGCTTTAGTATTTAAACAGAGTAATTAATACAATATAGTATTAAATATAATAATAAAAGACTAACTGTAGGTAAGTAACAGAGGCTACTAAAAAATAGCTAAAATTAGAATTTTAATATTACTGCTTAATATATGTTTTTTTTAGAGCTTGCTTAGCTGCAGGTGAAACTTACTAAAATTAGCGCTTTATATCTAAACATCGTACTCGCACCCAGATATCTGCTATATATTTTATTACTACTACTTTAGTAGCTGGTGGCAGTGCTGAGTCCCTTAAAAGTACTCTGAAAGTTCTCTGCCGGGTTGATAAGTTAACTGAAATCTAATTTGCCGCCTTCCGGCAGTTCTACGACGAAGCACGACCGGAAGTTTGACCTCCAAGTCATGACGGTGGGACTGTCATTCCTATTGATCCTATCGGCTTACCAGCACATGGAAGCGTTGTGCAAGCAGTTAAAAAACTGAGATCCAGTTCAGAAGAAACGGTAGAGAGATTTTGGGCTGAAGCGTTTCCGCACTGCGTCATCAAGACCCAGAAGAACGCGGCCCGACAAACAGTGAAGCTCGCCTATTTAGTTGATCCGGCTTCACAAGACAGGTATTCGAACGGCTTTAGGTTCGAAAACGAGCCGGTGTATCCTGTTATGTGGCAGCCGAAGCAGAAGTTTAAAGACTTCTTCAATGCCACCTTCCCCACCGACACCCAAGATATATGGGCAGCTTCGAGTAAGCGAACGTCTCTGAAAGCATGGAAACTCCACCGAAGGCTGAAACTCGAAATTGTGCAGACCAGCGACCTCGCTGAGCACCTGGTTTACAATCCGACGACGAAGTGTCTAGCTGTCTTTCATCAAGTTGAATGGCTTAAGGCACAGATACAGTATACCAAGGGCAGGAAATTGGACGAGGCGGTTGAAGTGAGCCTTGCTAAGTGTGTAAACCCCCTTCCTTTTCCCCCGCTTTCCTAAGCTAACTGCACCATGCTAATCTACACACTTCAGTGGAACGTTGCCTCCGCGGCTCCTCAACGAGACTCTTCACACCATCTACGCGATTCTCTTCCCCCTCGGCACTGACAAAAAGTCCCTTAAGTTCGCGAAGCGTCTGGTACGTGCAGAGAGGCCGTTCGATCCCAACCTCCTCATCTACGACGGACCAGCCCATACACTTCCTGCAAACTTCGAGTTCGTTTACTGGAGCAGAAGATTGAAGGCTTTGCAGGCGCTAGTGGAGGCACGCCCGCCAAGAAATAAAGTTGTCTCGTGGTTTGAGCGCCATACATCGGAGAGAAACGCGCTGACAGTGGCAATTATTGGCCTCTTTCTTAGTGCCTTATTTGGCTTCCTTGGCTTGCTGGTAGGGATTTTCCAGGTTTTTGTCTCTATACAGACGTGGAAATACCCAGTGCGAGGTTCTAATGGCTAATATGCTTTCACGGAGAGTATCACAGCGTTAGGGGTAGGGATCAAATTGTCCATGTGCTGTACCCTATTACCTAATATTAGCCACGCGCTGAACTCACATGTTATCGGTACCGTTTATCGGTATCAACGTTCTAGTTTATGGCTCGCAGATGCGCAATAACTACTACCTAAGCAATTCCCGCCGGTGAGTTTGTACGACAAATCGAGGCTGACGGCATCCCTACAACAAGACCAGAGACACATCCAAGCCCTCTCTGTGCCGAGCCCTTTCGCCACGACCCTAACTTCGTCGATCACTGAACGCTGAGCGCCCAGGGGAAGTAAGCAGAGGCGGAGAAGGTACATGGAGAAGAGCTAGCACTGAGTGTGAAAGTGCTGGAGAACGGGTACCCACACACGCTGACGAGCGTCTACTGTCTTGAAACTAGTAGCAGGCAGAACTGGCATTCTGTGTATTGCTTAGTTGCAGAGATAAGACGGCAGGGATTTGCCTTCGGTGGCGCGATTAAGGTACAGGCACAAGTACAGGTACATGACTTAGTCTAGAGATCACCAGAAATCGCCACCGCTAGCGTGTGTGTGTGTGTGTGTGTGTGTGTGTGTGTGTGTGTGTGTGTGTGTGTGTGTCTGTGTGTGTCTGTGTGTGTGAGTTCTATTGTGGCCATGCACCCTGAAGGTATGGGCCGTTACGAAGCGCCAGCTACATACATCCTGCTACTCTACATTTTCTCCATTTCAGAAGCCAACCGTGAGACCTGCTCATCCTTTTTCTAATGCCATGCTTAACCGCCACCGCTAGCGAGGACGGCCGACCCGCACCGGCTACGACCCTGTAACAGTTTTTTTTCTTCTTTGATGTATGACCTGTAAGATAGATGAGATATTGTTATCCCAACGAGAATAGTGTTAGGGATGAAGTTGTAGCTCGATACTATCTTAATTATTTAATTCTAATAAATTAGCGCTAGGCGGAGAGGTAATATAATTATTTTTAAACATAAGTAACACTATTAATTTTCGTAATATACTTAAATAAACTTTTAAATTTAGATTTTTTATCTCTATACTAATTTTTATTTTAGAATACTTAAACTTTTATAACGTTTTAATATTAAAAAACTTACTAATTAATTAAGTTTATTAAGTTTTTAACGTATTTTATAAGCGAGCGGCGTATATAAGCAAGCGGCGTACTTTCTAACTGCCCTAGCACGCGCTATCTACACCTATAATACTACTACTAAAAAAATTCTAATTAACCTGTAATAAAGGCTTAGTAGTTTTTATTTTTTTAGCTATTAATAATTATTTAATTTAAAGCGTACGACGCGCTGCTAAAGTCTATAAAATTCTAGAAACTATAGTCTATTATAAACGCGCTAGATAACTTATATAATATAATTACTAGTCTAACTTAAAGCAGCTAACTAAAATTTAGAAAAAAGTAATTATTATTTATATTTTTAAGTTAGAATTATAAAAATTCGCGTCTACACTAAGTACTATATATAATATAACTAATTAATTACTTACTGTATAAAAAGCGGGCTACGTTAGTATTAACTAACTTAGTAACTTTATTAAATATTAGCTAAACTTTTAAGTTTAATTAACCTGCTAGTAAAATTACTAAAAAGTTTTATTCAAAAATTCTAAAGTTATATACTTTTAGTTTAAATTACTATACTATATAAAAAAAAGTAATAAAAATACGTATAACTTTAATAAAACAGACTTTATAATAAATATAATCTCAGCTTAATTAGTAATTATAGTATTAAAAAGATAAAATAAATCTAAAAATATTTAGCTAAGTAATTAAAAATAAATTATAGTAATTTAGAGAATTAACGCGTACGGCTAAGTAATCTCTTTTTTATTATTTTTATAGCTAAGTATTATTTTTTTACGTAGTATAAAAGTAATAATATTTTAAATATTTAGTATATTATAGTTAGCGGGACAGGCTAAATAATAAATAAGCTAGAAGTATATTAGCTAAAGTATTTTAATATTTATACATAAAGTTGTATAACAAAAGCCTACTAACTTTTTATTATTAATAGCTATAAAAGCTATAACTTTTTTTACTTTTTAGAACCTCTATAAAAAAAGTAAAATTATTACTTTCTATATATTTCTATATTTATTACACTTTTTCTAGCTACTTAATATAGAGTATTTTTTACTTTTAAAACGCGTGTATAGTAATAAAAATTTTAGCTTAGCACGTAATTATATTAACTATATTAATAAAATTACTTTTTTACTAGTTTTTAAAAAAGCTTTTAAATAATTTTATATAAAAAGTAATATACGTGCGAGCTTCTAAAAAGTAAAAATAGTTCTATATAATTTAAAAGCAGTATTATTAAAGCTTAACGTAAAGCTACGTACGCTTATACTAGCTTTTTTTAAAACTATTTAGTAAAAAGCTAAAATACTAAATAACGCGTATAAGCTAGAGGCTTAATTAACTTTAATTTATAACAGAATAAAAAAGTATAAAAGTTTATTTTCTGTTTCTATTTTTACAGCTATTAATTAGCTTAAAAAAAAAGCTGTAGTAATACTTTACTTAGCTGTATTACTTAAAAAACTAAAATAAAAAGTTTAAAAAAGCTAATAAGACCGCCACGTAGCGTATAAAGCGAAAAAAAAAAAAATCTAGCGTAAAAAAAATTTTAATAAAAACTAAAAAAGCTGAAATTATTGCTTAAAAAAATATTAAAGAGTAATTAAATAAGAAAATATGTAAAAATAAAGCTTATTTTAGTAGCAGCTAGTAGTTAAAAGCGCGCGGCACGTAATACAAAAAATAAAAATATAATTTTTATATATATAAAATAATAGTATAACTACTGTAGTTACTTTTTATATTAAGTTATTACAGTATTTTTTTAAAGTAGTTAAGTAGGTAGTTGCGTGCGTGCTGAGGCAGTTAAAAAGTATACTACTTACTTATATATACTGCTCGCTTATAAAATATATTACTACTTACGCAGAGTAAAGTTCTAACAGTATATTAGAGTAAAAGCCGATTTTATAAAGAGCTGTACAGTCGCTTATAAAATTAGCTTCTACTTTAATATACTATTTAAATTCTATTCTGCGTAAGCAAACAGAGGTTTTTACTAATCTTTTCTAGTACAGTTTAACTTAAAATAAAGTAAGAAAAGCTAGCTAAATCACCAGATAAACTAATAGATAAAAGAAAAACTAATTATTTTATAACTTCTCTGATTATAACTATTAGTAAACGTTAACTATATTTTTTATAAGTAGTTTTAATAGAGTAGTTGCAGTGCAGCTGCAGAGTAGATAAAACAATTTTTATAATACTATACTAGATTAAAAAAAGCGGGGTAATAGATCTCTACTCGCTTACGCGAGATAGAGGTTTAAACAGTATATTAAAGTAGAAGCTAATTTTGTAAGCGACTGTACCGGAATATTTATTATAGAACTGCGAATTTAAAAGAGGGTAAAAAATAGCTCTTTTATTATATTATTTAAAGTATTTACGCGTATATAATAATATTAAAATATAAATAAGTATATAAATATTATAAACGTTCTAGGTTGCTTACGAATTTTACTTATATTTATAATAATAGTAAAACACGCTACTATTTAATAATAGTTCGTGTACTAATATCTTGTAGTATATCTAATTATAAAAAAGTCGCTTTTACTGTAAGCATTAAGCTAAAATATCTATTTATAATATAATATTATTTAGTAAAAATTCGCAGTATAAGCTAAAGTAAAGTAGTATATTTTTTACTAAGTAAGTAAATACGTGTATAGATCTATTAGCTGTTATTTACTGTTTTAGATACTACTATTTCAGCTAGCTTTAGAAGCTTTATTATAAATAGTAACAGGCCTAAGCACTTCTACTTACTTTTTAACTAGTATTTATATTTTAAAGTATTAAAATCTGTAGCAACTGCTAAAAAATCGCTAGTAATAAATTTTTCTATATTTACTACTTATCTGTTTTTAAATACTTTTTATTTATATTAAATAAAAGCGCCCCGGCTTAGTTGCGGCAGACTATCTACTATAATATATATATTAATATTTTTATATTATTTCTGTGCTTTGTAATATACGCTAGCAGCAGACTAGCTCTAACTTATACTTCTATTTATCTAGATATAAAAGTAGTTAGGCTAACAGTTTAATAGCGCTGTCTAATTTTTTTAATTTACTTAAGTATTAAATTAATTTCAGCTAGTCGCGTACTTTTTTTGTTATTAGTCTAATCTATTTATAAGTTATTTTATAACTTTTTTATAAATAGCTTTAAATTTAGTTTAGTTGTACTGCGTACTTATATTTCTTACAGATAGCTAATTAGTATTTAACTAAGTAGTTAAAATGCTAGTATTTAATTGTTAGCTGTACTTAAAATTTAAAAATTATACTACGTAGCGTAGTTTTTAAAAGTTAATAAAAAATACTCGCTATTATAGAAGTTTCTATATTAATAAACAGGCCGGGGCTATATTGCTGCTGAGGCTCTATAGAAAATATAGTACTAAAAGTTTTCTCTGTCTCTGTTATTTTTAACGAGTTTAAGCTAGTAAAATAGTTGTTTTTAAGTAGAGATCTAGAAGTTAATAGTTTAGAAAAAGTTCTTAAAACTAGTTGTAGTAATTAGATATTAGCTAGTAGCTTTTTAGAAAAAGTAGTATTATTATTATTCTTATTAAAAAATATCGAAACCTAGTTAGAGAATTTATTTTTATTACTAAACAGCTTATACCCGCCGGCTTAAAAATAGTAAATAAAAAGTAGATATTTTGCCTGCTTAGCAGAATATATAGCTTTATTTTTATAAAATCTTTTTCGCACAGACAGAACGAGATAGAAAACTTACTAGCTTATTATTTTAGTATTTTTTTCTTAAAACTTTTGCTTTTTTATTAGATTTAAACTCTATTCTAAAACTTTTATTATATTTAGCTGTTTTTTATAAAATATATATTATCTCTAGCGATTTGCTTTTTTTAATATTAAAAGCAGTATTCAGGCTTTTCTGTTACCTATTAAATAGCCTAAAAATAAAACTTTATCTAGTTAATATAGAAATTCGTACTAATAAGTAGAAGCTTATTTATAAGCTTATAGCAGTACTGGCTATAAGTATATAAAAAATATTTTATTTAATCTATACATAGCTGCTTGTTATAAAAGTTAATAGCTGTTTTACTAAGTAAATACAACGTTTATATTAGTATCTAAGCTTTTATTATTATGCAGATTAAATTTCTAGTATACTTTTTTTATATACTTTTCTGTAATCGCGATTGTTAACTATTAGTAGAACTAAATATTAATAGTTTATTTTTAAACTTAGAAATTTGTTTTTTAGAGAACGGATATTAGCCTGTAAGATTTTTATAAATAATTTAGCGCTTATTTTAAGTAGAATAAAAAAATATTATCTAATATCTAGGTATAATATTTAGTTAAATTTTTCTAGCGTTTTTGTCGCAGTATTTTTACTAAAAATCTAATATATATAATATAGTAGTAGAAAATATAACTAGCTAGTACAGGCAGGTAGCGGACTATATAGAATTTCCGGTTAGTTAAGCGTTTTACTTTATAATAGCGGATAAAATAAATAATATAGCTACTATATACGTAAATTTTTCTAGTACTTACTAACTTATTCTCGTACTTTAATTTAAAAAGCTTAGAAGTACGCGGTATTTATTAGGCATAAATCTAAAATAGAGTAAAAAAGTTACAGTAATACGGATAGACAGGTAAAAAAAACTAAATAGTATATTATTATATAAAAGAAGAAATAAATTACTACTAAGACAGCTTGCAGTAATTTAAAAATATATACTATCGCGCTTATAACTAAGCTAACTTAAAATACTCTATAATAGGCTATAATAGGTTATAATAAAACACAGCCTTATATTACCTCTTTTTTTAATAGTATATAATTTTATATACTGTTATGCCTGTAGACAAAAGTAGTAGTAATTATAAATATCTATTTTATACTCTGGTTTTTATTTAAAAAGTATAGTTTATATTTTTAGATTTCTAGTAGTTTATAGCAAAATATAGCGACTCTATAGTTTAAAAATTATATTTAATTTAAACATTCTGTTTTGTTACTGTCTATAATAAAGTATAATAACTTTAGTTATTTAATCTAGTAGTTAAACTTATTAATTTAATTTATTAGAGTTTGCTATAGTTTACAGCAGTCTTTTCTGTCTATTATAAATATTAAAATATAATACTCTACTTTTTAGTAGGCTACTATAGACTATAGTAGGTATAATTATAACTAGTTTTACTTTTTTAGAATTAAATTAAAGTTGTTTTACTTTAGTAAGAGAGGTAAAAGTAAAAAAGTAAAATATTAAGAAAAGTTGCGGTAAAAGAGCTCTAATAAAAAAAAAGTAAAAGCACTCTTTAAAAATATATAAAAAGTTTTTCTAATACTTTCTAGCTTCTAGCTTTTTTTTTTTTTACTCTCTACTCTTAATTTAGTAAGTTTTTTAAAATTTTCTTACACTTTTTATTTTAAAATATTATAGAGTATCGCATTTTATTATATTTTTTAGTATAAAGTATTATAAAATATTACAGTTTATAATATTCTATAATATTTTATAATATTTTATTTTATTATATTATAGTTTTAACTAACTAGTTTAGAAACCGTATACGTAACAATTAAACTATTTTAAACTTTTTTACTTTCTACTAATTTATTTTACTCTATTATTATTTATTATAAACTTTACTAAAGTTAGAAACGATATTCTAGATAATAGCAGGTTTACTTATTACGTTTATATTTATTATATTTTTTTTTTTAGTAAAAAAAAGTATTAATTTTTTAAATAGATTAGTTGTCTGTGTTCTGTTTCTAACAGATTTACTAAAAATTTTTATAAAAAATAGTTAGTTAAAATAAAAAAAAGTAAGATATTGCTGTTTAAGCAGTATTTTAGATACTTTATTAGCAACTAAAAGTGTTGTGCGGTAAGTTTCTATTCTTTTTATAACTATTTTAAGCTATTTTTAGCTATTATAAAGCTTTTTAACTTATTTTTAGATATCTAAAGCCTTTTATAATAAATATAATATAATTTATAACTTTCTGCTTAAGATCCGCTGTAGTTACTATATAGTTTAAATTATTACAGTTTTTAATAACGCTGGAGCTGTTACTTAAAAAGCTTATTATAAAAAAGTCTACTTTAAAACTATAAAAATAGAAATTTAGTAGTTTAAATTAATTTATATCTGTAAAGCGTTTTTTAAGCGTTTTTTATAGTAATTTTTTTAAAAAACTTTATTTTAAAGTATTTTAGGCTATTCTAACACTTTATAGAAAGTTTATTTTTTATAATATTTATTTAATACTGTATAATAGTACAGTTTTTACTAATAATACTTTATAGTTTAAAATACGCTCTAGTAGGCGTAAGCGAGACTCTAAAACTATTACTACTAAAGTAGAAGCTAAAAAGCGTACTTTTAAAGCTTTTGTATCCACTTAAATTAAAACTAACTAAAAAAATAGTAATACGTCTAAAAAAAAGGTAAAATAACCTATTATACGCTATAATAGTCTATACTAACGTTTTTTTTAAAATTATAGTAGTAAAACTGCTTCTAGTTTAGCTGCTGCAGCTATCTAAAAAAAAAAAAAAAAAAAAATCTAAATTATTAATTTTAAAGCTAAACGTGCGCGTGCTCTAAAAAATAAAAAAAACTTTTTTATAAAAAAAATTAAAAAGTTTTAGAAACAGATCGGGCCTCTTAATACGGCCTGTACCTAGTTAATATATAGTAGTATAAATTAGTACAGGCTTTTATAGAGTATTATAGCGTAAAAAAATCCAAATTAGTTTTTTTTAGCTTCTTTTTCGATATTATAGTTTCCTCTAAAGTATATAGGTGATACCCGGGGTCTTTAGTAACTCTCTATCTAGTTTTTAAATAGTTCTTTGTAATATAAGTTTTTTTACTTTAATTTTCTCTTTTATACCTTTTTATAATATTTTTTAGTTTTTTATAAATTATTTTAGGCTATAATAGGCCAGTAACATCTCTATAAGTTTTCAACCTCTTTATATAGTCTTTAATTCTGTTTTTTCTTAGAATTATAGCGCTATTAAACACCTTTTTATATAAAAAACCTAACATTTTCTTTAGAAAAAAATATAAAGTAAAAATAGCTATGTTTTTTATCTCTTTTTTTTTAGCTAAATTTTTAGATACTAGCTTACTTAAAAGTTGTCTGGCTTTTTTCTAGGTATATTAAATTATTATAGGCTATAATAGGGCTTTATAGCGTAAAGTAGTTTATTTATTTTTTTTTGTTTATTAGCTTTAAATACTTTTTTATTTTTAAAAATTATTAATTACGCTAGTACTTATATTTAGTTTAAATTTCTAAAAATTTTTTTTTTTAGAGTAACTTTTTTATTTTACTAAATATTTTTAAGTGCCGACTAAAGATTCTCTCTAATCTAGTACTTTTTTAATAAAATAGACATTATCGTCTATTATGCGTAATATATTTACTAGTAGTTCGCTTTAAAATTATATTATTTTTTTTTTAATATATTTTTTTAGTAATAATACGTAGAAGACCGGGTGGATACTTTATAGTTTAAGTAAGTATACTTTATATACATCTAGTCTAATCTAGACTATAATAGTTTTTAGTTTTATATATTTCTAATCTAGCTTTTTTTTCGGCTTTGTTAAGCGTATATACCTGTTTAATATAAGCACTTTATCTTTTATTACTAAAAAAATATACTTTCTTTTCTTATTAGAGTACCTTTTTTAGTACTTATTTACTACTTTAATTTTCTGGTAATATTCTGCCTGTAAAGTAAGTACTTTTACTACTAAATTATTTTTTAAATATAATTTTCTGCTATTTAAAAATATTCCGGGCTAGTCTAGCGCCTTTAAGTCTGCTTTATAGTATATTTAAAATAGTATAGTTATAGTAGTTACGTGTACGCTGTTATTATACGCAAATTCTATAATTAGTAACTAAATTATCTAGTTATTCTATTTTAGATAATAATAGTATCTAAAATACTGTTCTAGAGTCTAATTCTGTCTCTCTGTTTATCTGTCTGTTTTAAAATAATAAATAGAAAATAAAATTTTTAAAGTGCCTAAGTAGCAATAAAAACTATTTTAATACTTAAAATTTATTAAAAGTTTTTAATTTAAAATAATATTTTTTAAAGTTCTATAAAGTCGGATTATTTTTTTTATTTAAACTTAAGCTAAGTCTTAAGCGGTTTAATTTACTTAAACTAGTATATAGTAGACTATTTTTATTAATTAGTCTATTACTACTAGTATTAAGTCGTATACTTAGCTAAAGTATTTTAATAAAAAAAGTTTAGTAATAAAGTTTATTATAACGTCTAACTACAGCCTATTAAAAGCTAAAAAAAAGTTTAATAGACTATAAAGGCGGTATCTAGCTATAACTAATTTTTTATATTTTAAATAGTTATTACAGTACGCCTCTACGTTCTTTCTAATCTCTTTCTAATAGTACGTACGTCTAATTTTCTCTAGCGTTTTCTTTACTCTAAAGTAACCTGCTATTAAACTATTATAGTATTTCTAAAATACTTTAGCTTTTTTTTAATCTGTACTCAGTTATAATTTTAATAAATTAGTTATTTAATATTATTTTAAGGTAGAGATAAGAGGTTGTTTTCTTTCTCTTTTTAAGAAAGTTTTTTACTTGTTTTCTTTACTGTTTTTACTATCTTTACTATAAAAATCTAAAGTTAAAATATTTCTGTTTTTTTTTTTAAACTTTCTCTCTCTATTCTTTTTTTCTTATTTTTTTTTTTTTAGGTAGTTTTTTTTTAATATAGAGTTCCGGGAGCCTCCGATGTTTCACCTAAAGTATTTTAGTACTATCTATATACTTTCTAGATAATTTTATAATTATTACTAGTATTACTAAATCTTATAAAAATTTTTAAGTTATTATAGCTCGTAGTAGCTCTATATAGGCTTTATTAACTTTCTGCAACAGTTATTAAGCCTTTTTTATATAATTTAGCTTTTTTAATAAGCTGTCCGCAGAGTTCAGCTTCTCTAAATAATAAATTATAATAAAATTATACTTTATAAGTTTTTTATATACTTTAATCTAGCAGTAGTTAAATATTTTTATTTTTATAAACTATTTAAAGTTATTATAGTCTGTAAAAAGCTTAAATAGCGTTTTTTAAAAGTAGTATTACTAATAAAATAAACTTTTATCTATTGCGAGCAATTTCTTATTATAAATATTATAATTATATTTAGTTTAGTCTATTTTTTTTAAAAAGAATCTAATAGGTCTCTATTAGTTCTTTCTGTTCTGGCTTAGGCTTTTCTAGCTTATAATACTATAAATCGCGCCTTCTAAAGCGTTTATTTTAACTTTTATTAGTTTCTAAAAGTTAAAATAGGCTAAAATTAGAATTAATAAAAAGGCGTTCTTTATTTATATAAAAGCTTATTTTACTTCTTAGTTAAAATTAACTTTTATATTTTTTTTTTTTTTAAGCGTGGCCGCCTTTAGCTGCGTTTAGCTTTTTTTAAATTATTTTAATTAATAGTAGAGTAATATAGAAAAAGTTAGTAATAAACTTTCTATAGTAATTTATAAAACTAATAAACACTCTAATATTTTTTACTATTTTTAATATTAGTTAGTTTTAGATTATTTTAACTCTCTCTAAATTAACTTTAATTCCTTCTAGATATACTATATATTCTAAGTATTCTACCTGTTGTATATAAAATTCACACTTACTAAATTTTATATATAACTTAATTTGCTTTAGTTTTTCTAAAACTTCTCTAACGTAATCTATATAAGCCTTTTCTGTATTAGAATAGACTAGAATATTATCTAAATATATAATACACGTTATATTAACTAGCTCTGCTAGAGCTTAGTTAATATAGAATTAAAAAACAGCAGAGGTGTTAGTTAAGCTAAAAAACATTATAAAGTATTTAAAATAACTATATCTTATTTTAAAAGCTGTTTTTTATTTATTACTTTTTTAAATACGTATATTATAATACAGTTTTAAAAAAATTTAGGTAGGCAACACTAAGAGCGCAGCTCTAATTATATATATAATTATACGTCTAAAAAGAAACTGCTATACTACATTACGTAACTAAAAAAAAATATATAATTTAAAGCTTATATTTTAGTAAAGTAAGCGTTTATAAGTACTAATAGTAAATATTTATAAAAAGTACGAGTAAGCGCGGTTACTATTAAGTATATAGTTTATATAATTATATTTTATAATTATATTTACTTTGTTAGCAAATCTATTATTTAGAATTAACTATTAATTTATTATGCTTTATCGCTAATATAAAAATCTATATAGTATATCGCACATTATTTTACTTACGTAACTTCTACACGTATTTATTTTTAAAAATTAATCTAAGCAGCTACTTACTTTCTAGCTTTACTTATAGCCTGTAGCACAGTTTTAATATTATAAATATTTTTTAAAATAAGTACTACTTTAGAATTACGCGTACTTTTAACTCTAACTAGTAGTACTATTAGTACTAAAACTACTACTAGTATAATT
The DNA here is from genome assembly GCA_022059125.1 of Corynespora cassiicola. Lineage (NCBI taxonomy): Eukaryota > Fungi > Ascomycota > Dothideomycetes > Pleosporales > Corynesporascaceae > Corynespora > Corynespora cassiicola. The sequence goes on along the minus strand of JAEUWY010000009.1, from coordinate 99,415 downwards.
GTATAATCTAACTCAGCAGATAATAATTCTATTAAAGTAGTTATATTTAATTTCTATTATAAAGAATAAAGTAAGCTCGAAGACTAGCTCTTACAGTTTAACTTATTCTTTAACTTTTAAAGTAAAAATATTAAAAATAAAAAACGCGTTATATTTGCAGCTACGTATATAAAAAACAAAGTACTTTAATAGATTAAACTAGCTTTTATTAAGTATAAGAATAGTAAAGCTAACGACGACGTTAGCGAATAGATAGAAAATTTTAATAAATTTAAAAATAAAATTAAACAAGTTTTCAGAGTTTCTAATAAAAATACTATTACTAAATAAGCTATTTAATATTTTAAGTAACAGGCTTTAGCTACTAACTACGCTAATAAATTTTAGTAACTATTAATTCTTACTAAATAAAATAATAAAGCACTTATAATAATATACTGTTAGGGACTTGAATCTAACGTTAAAAAAAAACTTATACGTTTTAGAGCTCAGCTTAACACGCTTAAACAACTTATAAATAAATTTATTAATATTAATTAGAAACTATATAAACTGCGTATAGAATTACGCTAGAACTAGAACTTATAATATAAATAACGTGCTAAACTAAACTACAGTAAAAAGTATTACAACGCTAATACTAGTAAATAAATTAAATATAAGGTAACGTATTTTACTCGCAATACTTACAGTAATAAATCTATAGTTTTTAGTAATATTTAGAAATTAGAATAAAAAAGTAATAAAAAAAAAATAATAAATTTAAAAGTAAAAGTATAACTTGCTACGTGTGTGGAAAAACAGGCTATATTATAAAAAACTGTTAATTAAAAAATAAAGTTATTTAACAGCTTAATATATTATAAACTATTTTATATAATAAATCTGACGTAGACGACAAATAGAAAGTTATTATAAAAAAATTCTAAAAATTAGAATTAGTCTATAATAGTGAACTACTGCAACGTAGAGAAACGGAAAAATTCTTTAATTACGTTTAATATTAAAATAAAGATATTTAGACGGAGCCTAGAAGTATTTTTAAAAAAGTTAAGTTTAAAAAACTTAGTTTTAAAAAAAAAGAAGTCTTTCGCAACGTATATAATTATAAAAACTATTTAAGCAACGCTAGCTATAAGTTTAAAAAAAACAGCGATAGCAGCACGCTACCTAAACTTACTAAATTTAAAGTTAATAAAAACTTTAAATAAATATAAGTAATAGCTAAAGTTTTTAAAGAATACAGAAAAGATTTAATAAAAACATTTATATAGTAGAAAAAATTACTTATAACGCGTAAACGCTTAAAAAAGTATAATAACTTAAATAAAAAAAATTAAAATTTAGAAAAACGACGACGACGACGCAGTTTTAAAGTATAAAAATAAATTAACTAACTAGATTTAGAAATTAAACTAGAAGTTCTATTAGACTCTAAAAACGAACTAAATACAGTTTTAAGCTTTTTATAAAGCCGGAATACGTAAAAACTATAATACTACTTAAATCTAAAAAATTTAAAGCACGTAAGCTATTTATAGACTTTTTATAAAAAAAACTAATACTAGATTTACTACTTAAATAAAGCAGTAGTAGAATAGTTTTTTAAAAAGCTATATAAATATAGACAGCAGTAGTATAACTGTAATATACACGTATGCAATATACACCTATAGAATAAATAATAAATATAATATTTCTCTAGAATAGATAAAATCTAGAAACTTATAATAACTATATTAGTTAACAAAAAATACACGTAAGATTTCTAGTAAATATATCTATACAAAAAATATAAACGCTACTAAAATAAAAAACGTCTCTATAAATTTAGTAATAAATTTTTTTTAAAACAGTACTTAGCGCCTGAAATTAACCTAAAGTATTATACACTACTAACTTAAAAAACTTAGTTAAGCTATCTATTAAGCTTAATAAATACTAGATAAAAATATTACTAGATATAAAAGCTTAGCGTAACTACCTTTTACAGCAGGCTGTAAAGTATAGTAAAGTAAAAACATATATTTATAAGTAATTCTATTTTCTTTATATAGTAACTAGAAAGAAAATACTAAAAAAAGTATTAATAAATTAAGAAGCTATAACTATTATAGACATCTAGAGATACTAGAAAGAGATTTTCTTTAATATTATAGGCACGGCTATCTATAACGTTATTTTAAAACTTTTATAGTTTAGAAAGTATAATCTATATATTAACTAGGCAGAGAAAAAGCTTTTATTTATAGAATGTAATTACGCTATTATATCAGAACTTACATATTAGTAGCGTTTAATAGTAGATAAAATTACGCTAAATAATATAAGCAGTAAAAAATTAACTAAAACGCTTTTAAAAAAAAAAGTTAACTCTACTAAATTTAATAAAAAGCTACTAAATAAAAAAGTAAAAGTTTTAGAAATAACTTACGTAACTTCTAGAATCTCTAAAAAATACAGTAAATAAAAACTATTTTTTTAAAAAAAGATAGACAACAGAGTATTATTTAAGTATTAGCTCTAAAACTGTAAAATAGCTCTACAGAAAAGAAAGTATCTAACTTTTAAGCCTATTTACAGTTTAATAGAAAAAAAACTTATATTATTATAAATATACTTTAATAAAAACTTTAAAAAAGAATTTATACGCGAATTAACGTCAGAGGCGGGATATTTAATTATTTTTATTTCTAAGAAAAATAGATCTCTACAGTTATATATAGATTTTAGAAAACTTAATAATATTACAATTAAAAATAGATATCTACTACTAAATATTTAAAAGCTTAAAAATAGACTATTTAAAGTATAAATATTTATAGCTTTAGATTTCTAAAACGCGTACAACTTAATACGTATAAAAAAAAATAAAAAATAAAAAATAGCATTCTGGACGCAGTATAAGTACTATAAATATTTTATAATACTATTTAGTTTTACTAACGCACCTGTAATATATTAAACACTTATTAACAACGTATTAAAAATATACTTTAATATATTTGTTATTGCGTACTTAGATAATATCTTAGTTTTTTTTAAAAACTTTAAGAAATATATCTAGTATATATAGATAGTACTAAAATGTTTAGAAAAAGCAGAACTACGACTTAAACTAGAGAAATATAAATTTTATAAAAAAGAAGTTAAATTTTTAAAATATATTATAGAAAAACACAAAATTAAAATTAGTTTAAAAAAAATCAAAGTAGTTAAAAACTAGCTTATATTAAAAAATATTAAAAATATATAATTTTTTTTAGGATTCTGTAACTTTAATAGATAGTTTATTAATTACTATTTAGAAAAAGCACTACTATTTATAAAGTTAATAAAAAAAAATATACTATTTAAGTGGGATACAGACTAATAATAAGCCTTTAAAATACTTAAAAAAGCTATTATATTACTACTAGTTTTTATATCTTTTATTAGTAGAAAATTTTTACGCATAGAAACAGACGCATTAGACCTAGTAATAAAAATATATTTTAGTTAAAAAAAAAAGTAAATAGTATTTAATTATTTACTATTTAAGAAAGTTCAGCGGAGCTAAAGAAAACTATAATATTTATAATAAAAAACTACTTACTATTATAAACTTTTTTAAATACTAGAGAATTTACGTAGAAAGCTGTTTAAAACTTATAGTATATTTAAATTACAAAAATCTAATAATATTTATAATAACTAAACTATTAGACTAATAATATACTAGATAAAGCGAAAAACTCAGATAATATAAGTTTAAAATTATCTATATATTAGGCAAAAAAAATAGATAAACAGACGCTTTAAGCTGTAAAATAAATATTATAAAAACTAAATTAATAAATAAAGCTACTATTTTTAAGTAAGCGCTAAACGACACTTTAGAACTAGCACGCAGTATTAACCTTATAATAACAGTATATTAATAAGTACTAGAAAAACTTTATTAAACTATTATTTAGTAGTATTATAAAAATCTGTTATATAGATATTTAAATATTAAATAGATAATTAAACTGATACGACGAACGTATAACATCTCTAAATTAAAAAATAAAGTAATAAAGTTTATTAAAAAATATATAATATATTAAAAAAATAAATATAGTATATATGCTTAGTACAAAGAGCTATAAGCTGTAAAAATACTAAATAAACTCTAAACAGATATTACTATAAACTTTATTACTAGATTACTAACGTCTTATAACCTAGTTTTTAAAATATTTTATAATATTATTCTAGTAGTTGTAGACAGATTTATAAAATATATAAAAATATTTTTATTTAGAAATAACTGTACTGTACTAAAACTAGTATAGATTATTTTAAATTACGTAGTTAAGTATTACGGATTACTTTAATTAATTATTAGTAACAGAGACAAGCTCTTCACGTTAAACTATTAAACAATATTAATATTAGCTATTAGAATTAGAAAAAAATTATTAACAGTATATTATCTACAGACAGACAGTTAAATAGAAAGAATAAACTAGACTATAAAAATATATCTACGGATATATAGTAACTAAAAACAGAATAATTAGATATTACTACTATCTATAGTATAACTAGTATTTAATAACAGAGAATTAGTAACGATAAAGTAATTTTTTTATTATATATTACACAGAATATATCTAAATCTTCTATTACTAAAAATTAAGAAAAAATAAATTAAGCTAGTTACAAATTAAGTAATAAATAAATTAAAAATATTATAAAAACTTTACAAATAATTACAGAAGAATATCAAGACAGCATAATACTAAACTATTTTTTATATTAACTAAAAACGAAAAACGGCACTTTAGCTAAAAAAAAAGAATAAAGTATATCTTTTTACGAAAAATTTTCGAACAATATAACTAAGTAAGAAATTAGATTATATTAAAATTAGACTATTTTTAATTCTAAAGTAAAAGAGACTAGTTAACTATAAACTTTAACTCTTTACTAATACTAGAATATATCTAGTATTTTACGTATTACTATTAGAATCTGCTAACGCTAAAACACTAGTTTAAAAACACTTTTACTATAAAATAAAAAAAAAAGTTAAATTTAAAGTTAAGAAAGTAAAAGTATATTAATAATCGCTTAGAGGATAAGAGTACTTAGTTAAATAGAAAGGTTACTTTGAGTCTGAGAATATATAAAAACTAAAAACTAATTTTAAAAATTACTTAATACTATTAAACTACTATTAAAAAGAGTAATAGCAGAATTAATAAAGTTTATTATAAACTATATTGTAGATAAAAATCTAATTAGAGTATTAGCAGCGGGACAGTTTATAAATTAAATAGCATTTAACTTACTATTTTTTTTTATCTCTAATACTAAATAAAGCGCTTTTTTTTTCGCACGCTCTTCAGCCTGCTTTAATATTTTTTTATTCTATATTAACTAAAATATTATCTGCGCTAATAATTTTTTATTTTTATTTTTTTTTTTTTAATACTTGTTATAAGTACAGTTAAGTGACTTTTATAACAAGCTTACGCAGAAGTAACTAAGTTTAGTATACTTAGTATACTTTAGACGAGAATTAGATATAATAAAGTAATCTTAACTAAAAGTAAAATACTTATTATAAAAAAAAAAAAATAATATTTACGTAATAAATTTCAGACGTAAAATAAATACAACATACTTAAAAGTTAGAAAATATAATATACTAGTTATACTTATAAAACGCAGAGCAACGGCGTTTATAAGTAAAATTACTAATTAGTTATATAATTTAAGAATAAATTCTAGAAAAAAAAAAAAGTATTATAATATAGTTTTAGAAGAACTCGGGCAGGCAACACTAAAAGCGCAGCTCTAATTATATATATAATTACGCACCTAAAAAGAAACTGCTATACTATATTATATAACTAAAAAAAATATATAATTTAGAGTTTACGTTTTAGTAAAGTAAGCGCTTATAAATACTAATAGTAAGTATTTATAAAAAGTACGAGTAAGCGCGGTTACTATTAAGTATATAGTTTATATAATTATACTTTATAATTATATTTACTTTGTTAGCAAATCTATTATTTAGAATTAACTATTAACTTATTATACTCTATCGCTAACACGGAGATCTGTACAGTATATTATATATTATTTTACTTACGTAACTTCTACATATACTTATTTTTAAGAATTAACCTAAGCAGCTACTTGCTCTCTAGCCTCGCTTATAGCCTATAGCACAGCTTTAATAACGTATTCTATAGTACGTTTTCTAGATATCTAGCTTTATAAACTATTTTACTTTTAATAATTTTTTTAAAAACTTAGCTATAAGTAGTAACAGATGCCGGTTTTTAACTGTTATTTTATTTAAACTTTTATAATTAATATATAGTTGTAAAATTCTATTTTTTTTTTATAAAAAAAATAAGTACTTTAGCTAAAAACTTTAACTGTTATATCTATTTTTTTTAAAAATACTCTTTTATATATTTACAAAGATATTCTAGTTTAACTGTTAATATATTATAAAGTAGTTAGTAAAGTAGACTTATACTAAGTTACAGCTCTATTATAAAATTTTAGTTACTATATATAAATAGTACTAATACTTTATCGGGCCTAGCTATATTTTTAAATTTTTAGTACTTTAGTTTTAGAATAGATGTTTTTAGTCTAGGCGCCGACGTATTTTAAAGTTAACTAATTAAACAAATATAAACGTCTGTATTAGAATTTAAAAATATTTTTTTAAACTAATCCGCGTTCTTTATAGCTACTTTAATATATTTTAAATTATTATAGTTTTTAATATTTCTAAAAAGTATTTTTTAGCTCCGAAAATTTAATTTTAAGTTAAACTAATTAATTTAAAATAGTTCTAAGTATATTAGCAGCTTTTTAAAATTAGTAATTATAAATAAAATTCTGTAAGTCTGTATTCTGTTTTTTAAATTCTTAATACGTATCTCTGTAACTGTAGACTTATAAACAGTATAATCTAATTTATTTAGAAATAGTAGAATAACTTTTAGTACAGAATAAATAACTAAATTCTGTTTCTTCGCTACTGTTACTAAAATAATATTAAATTATACTTTACTATCTACTATAGTATTTAGCTTTATAAAACTTTCTATTTTTACTTTAAAAAAAAGTAGCGTAAGTTTTTTAATATTTAGCATCTTTTTAAAATTCTCTAACTCTTTTATTTATATTAGATTAATATAAGCTAAAAAGTAGAAGTTTAATTCTTCTAGCTTTTAGCTTTTTTTTTCTTATTAAAAAAGTAGACCTTTTTTTTTACCTTATTTAGGTAATAAAATATAATATAACTCTGTTTTTTATAGGTATAGCACACTATATCCGTTTTAGACTTTTTCTTATACTTTTAAAGCATTTTAGCCCGTTATAAGTTATTTTTACTTTTTTTTTTTTTTTTTAGCTTAACTCTATAGAATTAAAACTTATTAGCATACTAAATTCTCGCTTATCTTTTTTTTAACTTTTTTTTATTTTACTTTTCTACAACAGATTTCTGTAAATTCTATTCGCTTTCTACTCTATCTGTAAAAAATTTAAATAACTTTATTAGAAAAAATATTATAATTTATATTAGACTTTCTTTAAAAATACTTTAGTAAATTTAACTACTATTTTATAGAAGTTTAATTTTTCTATTTTAATTTATAAAAGTTAAAAGTAATTAAAAAAGTTTGTTAGAAACTATAAAAGCTTTTATTTACAGGCTTTAATAGAGTTATAAACAGATTACTTACGTTTTTCTACTATACTTAATACTTTTAGTATCTTTTTTTTTAAGTTTTACTATATAAAAGTTTAATATAAGTTATTTTAGCGTATATATATCGCATACGTCTTCTAAAAAATCTTTATATTCTTACTTATATATTATAAACTAAATAAAACTTTTTATTTATTTATTTTAAAGTATTATAAGTTTTTTACGTAGTAGTTTTTATTATTACAGAACTATTAGTTATAATCTGCTCTATTTTTTTTTTATAATAATAAAGTAGTTTAAAGCGTAGTAAATTCGTCCGTTCTAGTACAGAATAGGCTATTATAGTAATTTTTATATTACTTATAGCTTTATTAAAAGCTGTTATATCGCTCTGCTTATATCTACAGCGTAATTTAAATAGTTATTATAATTTTTTTTATTATTATTTGTTTTTAAACTATTAGCGCAGTTCTTCTAACGCTTTTAATATTTTAGATTAAAGTAAAGTATTTTTTTTTAGTTTTAGCAATAATAAGGTCTCGCGATCTTCTCTAAACTCTACTAATTTAGTATTATTTTGTTGTTATTTATAGTTATTTTTTTATTTTTAACTACTTTTTTTACTACTATCGTAGTATAAAGTACTAATTTTTATTTTTTTAGTATTTTTAGAGGCACTAAGTAGAGTTTATAAATCTATATAGTTATTAGCTATAATAGTTTAACGCTGTTTATCTCGTACTGTATAATAAGCAATTTAAATATTAGATATAAATTTAAAGTAAAGTAAAAAAGTTACAGTAATACAGATAGACAGATAAAAAAAACTAAATAGTATATTATTATATAAAAAGAGAAATAAATTACTGCTAAAACAGTTTACAGTAACTTAAAAATATATACTATTACGCTTGTAACTAAGCTAACCTAAAACACTTTATAATAAGCTATAATAAGTTATAATAAGACACAGCTTTACAGTATTTGCTTTTCTGTAGTATATAAAATATCTGCTAATTTTTTTAAAAAACTTTTTTTCTTTTTTAGATAATTAAAAATTACTTTTTAATTTTTTTTTTTTTTTTTAAATAGTTTATACTAACAGATAGTGCAAGCGCGCTTAAAAAGCTTAAAATAAGCTTTTAATAAATAGTTAGCAGAATACTAAATAAAAAAAAAACCCCGTGTAATATTATTAAGATTGTTTTTAATATTACTTAAGTCTACTTTAAAAAGCTAGTTAAATATTAGCTTTTAGTAGACGCGTTTAGCTTTATTTAAAAATAACCTACTTAAGCTATAAAAGCTATTTATACTAAAGTTATAGTTACTGTACGAGATTATCTAGCTATTATTACTTTAGTAAAAAAAAAATAATAGAAGATCTGTGCGTGCTAGTATCTGTTTAAAATTTTAAAAACTTTAAAACTTAGCTAGAGAGAATATAGAGCTTTTTACTATATACTTTAGTCGCACAGTATTAAGTTTTTTCTATTATTTTTAATATAGCTGTTAGTTTAGCTCTATTTTAGAATAAGTTTAGTAGAGTAATGTATATTCTAAGAAAAGTAGTTTCTAAATATATATAAGCTGAGACAGAATAAAAATAAACAGTTTTACTATTTAAAAAGTTTTTCTGTTTTCTAATAGGCCGAGCACGCTACTATAATAAACTAATAAACTTAAACTAAACTATCTGTTACAAAATTTTTCTATTATAAAAGTAATATATAGCTAAAAAAGCAGTTTTAGAATCTTAGTAGCTGTTTAGTAGATCTAGCTAGATTTTTTATCGCGATAGATGTGGCCCGCGAATAAACTAATTTCTTTTCTATTTTTTTTTTTTTTTTTCTTCTCTTCTACATCTTCCTCTTCTTCTAGGCTTTTATTATTATCTTTTTTCTTGTTGCTTTTTTCCCCGCTAAAAATCTATTAACTAATTAGCTAATTTATTATATTTTATATAGATTAAAGGCTAGTATAGAGCTCTGTTTATATATTCGGATCCGGGCGTATGCGCTAAAAAGTATATTTCTAGATATTTTTTATATATTCTAACTGCTTTTTATTAACTTAAATTTCTACTAAAAATATTTATAGAGTTAGATTTATACAGTATATATAGAAAATAAATAAAATAAATTTTCTAAGCTACTAATAATAAAATCTTCTAGTATTTTTGCGTTTAAAGAATTTAAAAAGCTTTAGAAAGTAGAGCAAAAGTTGTATTATAATTAGCTAATATAGAATTAGGCGACTAGTACAGCGTATAGTTTTTTTATATTAGTTAAGCACGTTATATATAGCTAAAATTAAATACTATATTTTTTTTTTATTTTTTTTAGGGCTTACTAGGCCCGCGTTGTTATTAGACTTTCTAAATAAATAGTTTTTTACTTTATAGAACGTAAGTAGATTAGTAAAATTTAGTAAAAAATTATAGTAAATTTTTTAGTAGATAATAAACTAGCAGATATATTTTATTTAAAGTTTAGTACTCTGTAGCACCTGCGTTTTTATATCTATTAAGCTAATATATTTCTGTTTTTTATAATAGATTTTTTCGCGCTTATATATAGACGCAAAATAACTGTAAATATTTTAAACATTTATTAAATAGATTATATTTTTATTTACTGACACTATCTAATAAGCCTGTTTAGAGCTATCTCTCTATATTTAGAAAAAAATATCATTATATAAGCTGTTTATTTTTAACTTAGAAGCGTATTTTTATAAATAAATTTTAAAAAAATACTATATTAGCTATTTTAAACTTATAGTATAGAATTTAGACTTAAAGCACTCGCGACAGGCGTACTTTTTATATACTTAAAACTCTAAATAAAATAAAAAGCTATTTAGATAGAGAGAAATAGTATTTAAATTTTTAAATAGACGTAGAAGATTGCGTATATACTTAATAAGCCCTTTATAAATATAAACTAAAATACTATATTTTTTATTAAAATATATTATAACTTATAAGTCTGCTATAGCTAAAGTATACTTACACTTACAACAGATTAGAGCCTAGTTTTTATTATTAGTATATAGACTATATGTTTTAAGCAGATTTAGTATAGCTACAGCGTAGTAAAAATAAGTAAAAAGATAATATCGTAATATAGATTTAAGCTAAAGCTGTTATAACAAAACTATATAATAAATACTATCTGCTCTACTACTAAATAAAAAAAATTAAAAATAATTATATAGTAAAGATGCACGTTAAATTATATCGCGGTAAAATAAGTAATAAGTTAATAATAACTGCGACGCGTGCACAGACTAATTTAAAAAGTTTAATTAAACTTTTTAAGTTTTAAACGTCTAAGAAGTTCTAGTAAGAGTTATTTAAGTAGAAAGTTTAATAAACTTCCGCGTTGTATTAGTCTAGTAGTAGAATACGTTGTTCTGTAATTATTCTAATTTTTAAAGTATATATCTACTAAAAAAGCTGTAGAATACGCTATTAGAAATACACTATTATTTAATCTCGCTTAGCTTTTTTTTAGCGCTTTTATTAGTTAAAAACTTAGAAATACAGCGTAATTTCTCGTAGAATAACAGTTAGCTATTTCTACTGTATTATCTTGTCATCTAAAAACAGACCTAATTTTTTTAAAATCTAATTTAGTTAGTAAATCGAAACTTTCTATAATAGAAAATTAAAAAAATTGCTATTAACAAGCTTTTAGTCGCTATATTAAGTCTTAATATAAGTATACTATTTACTTTATTTTAAATTCGAAGTGTTTAAAAACGAGTTATTTTTTTACGCGGTACTTTAAAAACTGCCTCTATATAAAATTAAATATAAACTAGTACTTTATACTTCTGTTAAAGTATTAAAGCTTTTTTAAAAGTAGTATTAGAACGCTAGTCTAGTACTAGAAATTAGAAATCTAAAAAACCTCTTTTAAAGTAACTTAAAAAAAACACTAAACGCGGCTTTGTAAGTAGCTTTAATAAAAAAAAGTATAATTAATAAAGCTAGTTTAAATACAGTTAGTAGAAAAAGTAAAAATAATTAATTTTTAAAAAGTAGTTTAACAGAGTATAGTAGGTTGTAAAAATATAGCTGCTTTAGCTACTAATATTAAGTTTTATAAAAATTCAATCTAATTAGTTTTTAAGTTAAAAATAAATAGAATTAAAAGGCGAGGCTTAGCGCCGAGCCCCTAATTCTAATCTAACTCTAACTAAGTAACTAAGGCACTAATATAAAGTACGAGTATTTAAAATAAAGTAGATAAAATAGTTTTACTTTATACAGAGCTCTGCTAAACCTCTATTTACTCTATAAATAAATAAAAATAACGCTAATATAATAAAGTTTTAAGTAAATAAAAGTAATAGTTTTAGTAAAGCGGCGTAAAGGCTTAGCAAAAAGTAGCTAAATAGTACAGTTAGTATATTTAAACTTTTTTTTTTTAAAGAGTTTTTTTTTTCTGTAACTAAAAACGAAAAGTGCTCTTTACTAAATATTTTAAAAAATTTTTTTTACAGAAAATAAATCTAATATTTTATCTTTTAAAACGATTCTAACTCTAACTCTAACTTTAACTCTAACTCTAACTCTAACTCTAACTCTAACTTTAACTCTAACTTTAACTCTAAAAAATTTTAAAAAGTATAAGCAGCGTTTTTAAAGGCCTGCTGTTTAGCTAAAAATATTACTATAACTACTATAATTTAATTTAGTAACTATACTAACAGACAGTTTTTAAAAATTTAATTATATTATTTTTTTTTTGCCGCCTAGTATACCTACTCTTTTTTTTTTTTTAAATATTTATACTTTTTTTTTTTATAAATCTTTTCTACTTTTTTTTTTTTTTTAGTATAAATACTATTTTTAAAAGCCTGCTGTTTACAATAAACTTTTAATTACTTTTAATATTTTAATTAAAAATTATAAACTTTATTTAGATCTATAGTAGTATTATTACTATAATAGCTAGAAACTTTAGCTAAAAGCGAAAAATATACTGTAAGTATAGTTATTTAATTAGTATTATAGCTATAAGCAGTATTTACAGCCGAATTCTATATATTTAAAGCAGAGATTAAGTTAGAAAACGGCCTTTTTACTAGCTAAAGGCTGAAATAAAAGATTTATACTATAATAGCTAAAATATTTAAGTTTAACGCGAAAGATCCTGCGCTTTTAATATATATATAGAAAAAAAAAAAGCGTATAAAAAGTTTAAAGTTACTAGCAGCAGATACTAATATATTTATCTATTTAACTGCTTTTTTTTTAAACTTAGTAATATAACAGCTTGCTAGTTATATCTGCTGCTCTAGTAACTTTTTACTCTATTTTTTTTTTTTATTTATTTTTTTTTAGTAATATTTTTAGCTTTTAGTATAGTAGTACTACTGCTTTAAAAGCGTATTATAATAAAATAGTATTAGTTATACAAACTTTTAAACTAGAATAATATTTATTTACTTTTTAAAACTCGCGATTCTACTAAAGTTCTAAAAAATAGATAAATATTTCGCTAGTTTTAGAAGCGGTAAGCTATACTTTCTACTAATACTACTAATACTATTAGTACTACTAGTACTACTAGCGCTACCCCGCCGCTAGAAACTTTTTTTTTTTTTTTTTTTTTCTATACTATTTAAAAAAAGTTTTTTATACTGTAGTTTTATATAGCCGTTTTAGCTAACGTTCGCTTTTTAAAACTTAAAAAAATTAAACCGTTTTTAACCCGCGAGTTAATACTAAAATCTTTTTACTTTAATATAATTAGAAGTTTTTTTAACACTTTTAGTATATACAGTTTTAATATAAAAAAAGTTATACGCCGCCTGCTATTTAGTAACTTTTTTTTTTAGTAGTTTATAGTTACGTTTAAAACTGCTGTATTTTAAATACTACTATAAAATAGTAATATAAATAAAAAAAAAATACTATCGCGAGCGGACGCAACAGTTATTATAATTTATACTATAAAACTAATAGTTAATTATCTGCTACTTTTTCCGCTTTTTTCCGCTTAATACGCCGCTTATTTTTATAGTATAATTTTTTTTACTCTGTCTATATTAAAACAAGCCTTTTTTAGCTTTTTAAGTATTCTAACTAATACTTTTTTTTACTTTTATTTAATTTTCTATCTTTTTTTCCGCTCTGCTACTACCTGTATTAAATTTTTTTATTTAATTTTTATCTAGTCTGTATGTGTACGGCTACCTACAGGTAGTATACTAATAACTATATTTTTTTATACGTTTTTATATACTGCTAGAATACTGTATAGTTTAAATACAGTACTATTTAGTTAGTTGTTATAAAAAGAATTTTTATCTATTTTTAAAACACTTTACTTTTTTTTTTTTTATACTAAGCCTTTATTAGATGCACGTACTGCTAATATAAAACTTAGTAAAGTTTTTTTTTTTAGTATTTCCGACTCTCTTTATTATTAAAATTCTAGAGTATATTAATAAAATTTTTAAAATCTTTAAATACTATTTTATTTCTACTCGTCAGCTAGTATAACTGTTTATTTTCTAGAATTAAATTAAAGTTTTTCTAATATAGTATAATTCTGCTCTGCGCTGTATCGCCGCAGAACTTAAATTAAATAAAATTTTTAATTAAAAAAAGCGCGTTTTTCTAGAAGTGCTACACACACATCTATTATATATAGAATAAAAAAAAAATTTATATAAACAGCGCCGCGCTATATATTTTTATCTACTTATTTAGCGTTTTTAATTTTATAAAGTTATTTTTAGTTTTACAGATCGCCCGCTATCACGCTTTAAATATCTCTACTATATATATATTACTAAATAGATTTTAACTAAAAAGTTTTTCGCGGAAAGTAAACTGCTTTTAATCTAGCTTATTTATAAACTAACTATATTTATTCTGCGCTACTGTTATTAATAAATCTATTTTAAAAAAATTTTTATCTAACTCTCGCTATACTTTTTTATTATTTTATAGTATAATTTTACGCTTTAGCTAATAGCTACTATAGCTAAACTTTAGCAGCTTTAAAAATATAATTATTATTTAGCTATATTTTTATAATACGTAATCTAGTAGTTTTAGCGTTTATATATACTTAAAACTAGTAGTAAACTTATTAAACTTTATTTATATAAATTATAAATAGATAGCAGTTAGCAGATACTAAAACAGCTTAAATTTAAAAATTATACTAACTTTCTAGCTCTACTAGCTATACTGCTGAAAGTATTTTTACACATAAAATATAAACGTTAGCGTTATATAATACTTTTTTTATATATTAAATAACTTTTATAGTAATTCTACGAGGCTAGTTAAACAGCAGGCTTTACTTATAAAATATAACTTTTCTAATATTTTAGACTAATAGTAGATAAAGCTATTTACTTTTTATTAATTTATATAGATTTAAATATCTAGCGCAAAGCTCTTTAGCGCCCCGTTTTAAAAAAAATTTTTTAGCTATATTAAAAATTTTTTTTTTACTAGTATAAAACTAGCTGTATAAAAAGCTTTATTTCTAGCTTAGTAACTAGCTAGCTGTTAATACTATTATTCTAACTATATTTTATAGTAAAGCTGTTTAATAAAGTCTACGTAATAACGTTTAAAACGTAGTTTTATACTAAAACTACTACTAGTATATATTTAAATAGTATAGTTTTTATAGATACGTTTCTGTCTGCTGCTAGTCTGTATTTTAGTACTACAGAAATAATAGTAAAACGCATATTTTTTTACTAATATTTATTTAAATCTAATTAAAGTTAAAGTAATTTATATTAATAACTTATTTTTAGTACTAAAAATAGTTATTTTATATCTGCCGCAGCGTCAGCCGCTTAGTAAATACTTTTAAATTTTTAGCTGTAAAAAAAATTTAAACGTTTTAAAAGTTCTACAGTTTTTTTTTTTTAACTGTACTAAAAATTATTTTTTATATCTTTTTAAACACGTTAAGCTAGAAAAAGTAATAAATAAACTAATACTATACGTCTATTTTATTTTTATAAAAATATAATTTAGCGTAGCTTACTAGACTAGCGCGTTTACTATACTTATAACTAACAGAATAGTACTATAAAGTAAATAAAAAAACTTAACTATAAATAGTAGAGAAAAGAATTTAATTAGTTTATCTGCGCAGCGTTTTTTAGCTAAAATAGTTATTAGCTTTATATAGCTCGTGTAAATAAAAAAAAAAAAGTAAAATAAAATATTTTTCTGCTTTATAAGCCGACCGACTTAATAATAAAAAACTATATATAAAAAAACTATTTTATTTAACTGCCCCGCGTAAAAACTAACAGAATAAAATAAATATTAGTATTTAGATTAGCAATTACGTGTAGCGTAAAGTTAAATTAGATACTTTTTTTTACTATAGCTAAAGTAAAAAAAAAGTTTATAAAACTATTAACGTCGTATATAACAGCTAGTATAATATAACTTAATAAGCCTACTTTTATATAAAAGTAGAGTATATATATTTTTCTACGCGTGTCTGGCTATTTAGCTGTAGTTCTAAAAAAAATATATTTTTATTTTTCTACTACAGAAAAAGCTATATACTTTTAAATAAATATATATAGTCTGTTAAGCGTATCCGAAAGCACTTTATAGTAAAAAATAAAGTTTTTTAAAATAATATACTCTATTATACTATTACTATAATTCTGTTTTTTATAAGCGTTTACGTCGCAGCCGTAAAACTATATAAACTATTTAGCTAGTTTAGCTATAATATTGATAGTTTTTTTTTTAAGTAATAACGCGGACGACTTAAACAGCTTAGAAAATACTTATAGTAGCTTTTTTTAAATTTTAGCTTTTAGCAATAATATAAATAAATTTATAAATAGTTTTTATTTTTATTTTTTTATTTATAGTAACAGTACTAAAAACTACTAACTATATTTTTTTTTAGATAAGGCTAGCTGTTTTTCTACTAAAAAAACTAGTATTACTACTGTTTTTTCTGTCTGTAATTATACAGCTTTGTTAGTAAAAAATTCTATAAAAAAAATAGCAGTAATAGCTTTTCGCGTCTGCTATTATTATTACTTTTATTTTTATTATTTTTATTTTTATTTTTATATTCTGTAAACGATAGACTTTCTATATTAATAAAAATATCTAGTTTTTCTGTTTAGATTCTCTGCTTAAGCGCGGTAATCTATACATTACTTTTAATACTAGCTTATTAAAAAAAAATATAAATTAAATTTAATTTAAAGGCCGCTAACGCTGTCTAATATCTACTATAATTATAAATTTTTCTAGTATTAGTAATAAACTTAGTTAGCTGTATTATATACTGTTTTAGTAATTTTTATAGTAGAATATTTTTAAAGTCAGCTGTCTCTAGCTTTAGATATACTATAACTACTAATAAAAAATAAATATATAAAAATAGAAAACGCGTATATAGAGAATAAAAAAAAAATTACAGAAGTGCGTAAAATTAGATGCTAAATATAATACAAAGTATAATAAAAAAAAAAAGTAGAAAAAAAGTAAGTAATAAATATAAAACAGTAGCGCTAAAAAAGCGCTAAAAATAGTACTATATACTTACAGAAAAAAAAGAAAAAAAATAATAATAAGTAGATTTTTAACAGTTCTGTTATCTAAATATTTTTTAGTAGCTAGAAAGCTATATTATAGAAATAGATGCGAAAAGTAGAAACGCACGTATAAAACAGTCTACTTTTCTATATATAAAAATATTTTATATAATAAAAAGCAGCAGCGTTATAATAAATAAAAAAAAAAAACAGAGATAAAAAAAAGAAAAAAAAGAAAAAGTATATATCTACTAGCTAAAGTAAATATGTAGTATAGTCTCTACTAAATCGCATCTGTCTATTTTATACTCTAAATATTATAATTATAATAACTAGATCGCCTAAAAATATAAAGTAATATTATAAATATAAGTAGTTTTAAAACGTATACTAATACTATTTCTAATTAAAGTTTTTATTACGCGCTTAGTATTATACTATTTTTAATTAAAATTTTTATTACGCGCTAATCTAAATTAGAGTTTCTATTTTATAACTTACTCTATTTTCTACTTACTAAACTAAGTTAGTATACTTTTTTTTTTTTTTTTTTTTTTTTAATCTATTCTGTAAGTCTCGCCAGCTTTTTTAGCTAGTAGAAAGCCGGGTAGAACTCGATTTTTAGCTAGGTTTTCTGCTGTATCTCTAACCGCAATTACAAGCATAGAAATTACTACTATAAATTATATTTACACATTTTTTAATTTTATTTTTAAAATATTTTATTTCTATTCTATTATATTTTTATTTATTAGATAGTATATCTACTATTTTTGCTAATTACTATAACGTTATTATTTTAACGTAGTTTTTAACTAGCGTATTACTACTATTAGCTTATTTACTGTTACTCCGACGTAGTAACTTTAATAATGGTTATTAGAAACTAGAATATAAAATAGATATTTATAAATACTATTATTTTTATTTACAGATATATCAGTATATAAAGTTATATACTATTAAAAAAAAATTAATATAAGGCTGTGTTTTATTATAACTTATTATAGCTTATTATAGAGTATTTTAAATTAGCTTAGTTATAAGCGTAATAGTATATAATTCTAAGTTACTGCAAGCTGTTTTAGCAGTAATTTTTTTTTTCTATATAATAATATATAATTTTGTTTTTTTTTTCTATCTATCTGTATTATTATAACTTTTATACTTTATTTTAGATTTATATCTAATACGCAGCTTTTAAAACGCGTATAATTATTTTTTATATTATTATTTATTTAGTATATTAGCTCCGCTTCCGCTAATACGAAAAGCTAACAATATTATAAAACTTATTAATAATATAAAATAGAAAGCTAGTAATAAGTTATGTTGTATTAAAAAATAAGCTAAAAAAAGCTGCTTACTTAGCTAGCTATTTTTTTTATTAGTTATAATAATTACTTATATTACTGCGCGTAACTATTAGCTAACTATAAATTTTAAATTTAGTAATACTAAAACTTTAATTCTACTAATAATATTTCTAATTACACTAAAAAATTAATAATAAATAGAAATACACGTTTTTATAGACGTGCTAAATTTTAAAATAATTTAGAGTACGTAATATAAATCTAACAGGCTAATTAAAAAGTATTTAAATTAGTTTACTTAATAGAAATTTTATATAATATAAGTACTTTTTAGTACTAGCAAAAGTAATCTAAATAGTACTTATTTACTTTTATACTATAGAATAGCGTATTTTATAGAAATATATTTTATAGATATACTTAAAATTAAAATAGTAAACTATAATTAAAAGCAAGCAGTCTACGCTATAAATATAGTATAATAATATTTTAAAAGTATTAAATATAAATAAAGTCAAAGCGCTGTTATTTATATACTGTTTTTATAGCTTATTTTTATTAAATTTTTAAAATATAAAATAGTAAACAGATTTTATTACAATATAATAAATATTATAAATTTTAATATAGAATATATAAGTATACTATATATAATACACGCGTAAAACGCGTTTAAAATATATATATATAATATATTTTTAAATACTTTTTTTTTTAAAATAAAAATAATTTTTTTTATTAAAGTTAATAGATTACTACTAAAAACTACAGCTAAAAAAAATGCTATAATAAATATTATAGGACTTTAGCTATTTTATATTTATATTAGTATATAAAGTAAATAAACTACATAAAATCTACGTTTAATATATACTTTAAACGTAATAAATATTATTTTTAGAACTACTATATATATATTATTTAAACTATTTTTTAATATTAATTCTAGTATAAAACAAATACTATTATCTAAAGCTAGATTTTTTAAATTATTAACTAAATATAACACGTGTTAAAAGTGTATTTTTTTTCTTTAGCTACTAGAATAAAGTAGTATAATAAATTTATTTTAAAATCGAAAAACAGAACGCGTTCTAATTAGCTTGTTAAAAAAATTAGTTTAATTTATTTACAGTATAGTATAAAATACTTAGCTTTTTATTCTAGCAAGTTAATAATAAAATAAAAAAAATAAAGTAAAGTAATTAAAAGTAAAAAGAGAAGAGTAACGCAGTAAAACACAGTACTCAGATCTAGATCGTTACAACCAAATTTAAGCAAATTTTTAACTCTAACTCTACATCTACTGTTCAGTTTCTCTGTATAATTAAAGAGCTAAATATACTTTCGCTTTGATTGTAACGTGAGCTCCAGCTTCAAATTTAGTTCCATCCATCGTTCCAGTTTTGCTCAAAGCAGGCTCAATTACCATCTCAACCCTTCTGTCCAGAGAAGAAACAAGATTATTCTTATCGTTAATGTCTTCCATGCTGGAACTGTCATAACGTAAAGTATCTGCGCTTCGATTGCTGGTTGGAAAATACAGCTCCCAATGAGCTCGTTGTTTTCGCAAGAGACAAGATAGTTCCATTGCAGCTTCATAAATGTCAGCAAGCCTTTGCTCGAGCTCTTCTGCCTGTATGGATCTGGCCCAAGGATGTAGGAGACCTATGACTTCACTCGCAGCTTTGCTGGCTATTTTATCCATGGACCTGTCCTGAGTGTCTTGAGAAGTCGCCTTTGAGAGCAGGTACGCTGTCAGGGCTCTCCAATCGTGAATTTCACGCTGCGGTACATCGTTTCGATGTTCATTCCCTGGGATGTGTCAACATATCTCGATAATCAGGGATATCGGAGACTGACCTGCCTCAAGCAGAACTTTTTCTATGTGATTGAAAGCCTCCGAGTTAGCCTTATGAAGCCAGCTATCCGATCTCCAGAAACATTTTTCGATCATTACCAACGAGGCCCACCCCCGAATGAAATGTCGCTTCCGCATTTTGTCAAACTGCTTACGGGATTTCTCGTCGAGATGTTTGTCTTTTCGATACTGGTCCATAAAAGACACAACATCCGGAAGGTTTTTACACAATGGAACCACTTGCTGATACCTGAGGATACTATCCAATTTGAAGTCTGGCATGCGTCCCGTATCGCAAGAAAACTTTGCTGACCATGTACGTATGTCACCCAGTAAAGAGCTCAAGTCCTGGCAAATGTTCGTATCCATCATTTGTGGGGCAAAGATAACCATGCTTGTATCTTTTTCCATGTGTATCCGGTCTGCTAGCTGCTTCGCTGAGGCCACGTGCTGTTTCTCGTGACTTAGTGCTTGCTGAAGACTGTGGATAGTCTCTTCGAGGTCATGACACTGTCGTTTCCATTGACTTTCCGCTTGATCCATTACTTGCAGTTGCTCATGTTCAATCTCCAGGCTCCTTTTAAGATGGCAATAGTCATCATAGAGGTCATTGTAATTTTTGTCCGTTTCGTTCTTTTCCATCTCAATCTTTTCAATATTTTGTTTGGCTCTCTCTAACTGGAGCTTGAGATCTCGAACTTGATCCCTACTTCGCTGCTAAGAAGTTAGACTTGTGAGTAGTGTTGGTGAATAAATTCTCACCATCAATTTATTGGTTTGGCCACCATGTGGCTGCGAGGTGAAGTTCACCTCAGAAGGCGTTGTTGGCAATGGCTTGTTGGAAGTTCTTTCCCTGTCTGAAAAACGAGATACTGCTTCGCAAAAGTCAGGAAAAGAGACAAAAATCCCGCAAGAGTCCATTCAAAATCTTACCGTCCCATGAGTTAATCCTCCTGGCAGGAAGTGGTTCTACATTCTGCGTGTGGCTGGCATAACCACACATCTTGGTTTGCCATTCCGAAGGAGTTTCGTTGTCTTCAGGTGGGTCTTTATCCATAGTGTGTATCCCTAAGATTAGGCTTTAAATGCAGAATTGCGTGCGAAGATGTCTGGGTTATAACACAAATGATGAATGGGGTGAGTGACAAAGTGCTAGAATATTTTCGACACTCCCACAGAAGATTCTGCAGAGGAACACATAGTCACCTGCGCAGTGGATGTAAGCCACCTTGTTCCCTGTCCGCAGGAAATTAGGGGCTAGATTCTAATCTAGAACTAGATTCAGGTTGTGTTTCAGCGCTATATTCAGCTGATAAATAAACTAGTACATTTCCGGCGGTCTAAGGCTGATTTGTGGTATGCGACAACCATGGGCGATATGCAGTTGCTACCCTACGCGCCGGGGATCTGCAAAAATATGCACAAAGTCTCGCCAACATTTTTGGCTGTAGCAATCTCTAGCAGGGGTTTCTTAACATACGCACTTTAGCGCCGATCCATTCCGCGGATTAGGGGCCTAGAGCAGGCTGAAATTTACCTTTGCGAACTGCGAACTGCGAACGCTAAGATTTTTCAGAAACTAAATACGGACCCGGGATACCGAAAGAGTACAGTGACAAGAACTATCATCACATGCAGCGCTCAAGATCAGCCTTGTGGTCCTGGTTCATCAACGCCACCAATAATCAAAGAACACTATTCTTGGGTTCGCTTATGCAGATACAATATTGAATAATATTCGCAATGAGCACAGAGATCTGGAATTCCGCAACAATGGCGAGCTAATTACACTGAATCGGTCATATCTAATTACAAAGCCAACAGATCCGAAAAGGATGACGGGTCAAATTCAGAGTTTGTATCCTGGAACCATGACAGCAGAAGTGGCAAGAGCCCTGTCGGTATACCTGCGAGTCCTGCGAGGATACCAATTGCCTGAGGTAAAAAACCAAGTACCTTTCGCGTACGTGATTTCTTTTGCTTGATCTGCTGTTCAATCTCCTGGTCGACAGGGCGCTGCAACTGCTCTTTCTCTTTGCGTACGGCTGCCAAGCGTGTTTGCTCTGCTTCCCAATCTCTCTGGATTTGCTTTTTCATCTTCCAGTCGTTTGCCCGCAACTCTTGCTTCAGGTGTTCAAGGTCTGCCATCTGCTTCTCATACCTCGCTTTGAGCTGGTCTAAGTTATGTTCTACAAATGATCCAGCAGTCGTTTGATCTAGTGTTTTCCCTTCTTGTACAAGTTCTCGCTGTAGTTCTAGTACCACTGGCTCACTGCTTAGCAACTGACTGAGTAGGCTAACAGCTGAGCCACGGTCTCCGTAAAAACGGCTCATCTTGGATCCGTGTCCTAGCATATATGCCCAAAAATTCTCGCGCAACTGGTGCTCGCGATCTGAGCCAACCGAATCGTCAAGGTCATCCCAGCGCGTAGTGGCAAGAATCACATTCTTTAGCGCATCTACACCAGTGATCATCTTGCATATTTCGAAGGTCTTTATAGATGCCCCGGTGTACCGGATATCGGTGATTCGGTGTAGATAGACGACTCCCTTCAACTTGACACCTAACTTGTATTGAGTTGCGAGCACATCTGCGATTTCGTTGAGGATCTCTGAATCGGTTCGCACAGGGTCGTCAAACCCCGGCGTATCCACAAGGAGAACTTTGCTGTGCCCAACTTCAGCGGGCACAAGCTGCGATTTTTGTGTACCTATACGTGTTAAATGTTGAGAAGGTACCGAGCGGGGGTAAATATATACATGCGCTGAGCGTGTGTCCTTCCTGGACCACGTTCTGTCCTGCCAGCTGGTTGATGAAATAGCTTTTCCCAGCACCAGTCACCCCCATAACGAGTATCATACTCAGTACATCATCATTCCTGTTGTTTCCCGTCATGGTAGGATAAGCGTCAAGACCTGGGAAAAGTCGTCGTAGATGATAATATGTGAGAAGATATAGCTTATTGCTGTGCATTTGCAACTTTATAGGACTGCGATGGACTTTTTTGTAGAAGTCCGAGCTGTGCTACCTTCAATTTGTTTAGCGTAGAACTCAGCTTGTTAGGCTAATTGCGCGGCAGTTTTGGAACACCTTTTGTGGTGGCGCTGTGCGAACCGACGTGCAGAACCTGCATAATTAGCATGGTTGGATCTAGAACCTTAAAAGCGATATGCAAGGTCAGCTCACACTGCCACATTTGGGTGTGACTGCACCAGAAGCATGCACGGTGCCAAAAATTCAGGCTTTCATCATGATTGGTAAATCCTCATATCTGGCCCCCTCCGAGGTCTATATGCATGCAGGTGTGAAACTTGGGAGGCTCTATCCAAAGCCTAGATTCAGCCACTGTCCAGCCAAGCAACTCGTCGCCTTTAAGACCCCACTCGAAGATCGGTAATCAAACTATTGAGGTTCAGCCTCGTCAGCTCTGTATGCCCTCTTTAATCCTAAGCTATCAGGCGCAAAGTTAAGGCAATCTGTTCTTCTCGTCCCACAGGCTCAGCCTCGAGCATATCTGTTGCACCCGCTTGCAACAACCTCCGATCAATTTACGATGGCCCTTGAACTTGTCGTGGGTATTGATTTCGGGACCACGTAAGTAAATTCGTTATCACAAAACAAATGTGTCGTGAACTTATCTATATTAGGTACTCGGGTGTGTCCTGGATAGTCAACGGTGGCACCAAGGAACTGAACCTTGTCAACGACTGGCCCAACCCTAAAGGTTGGAACACCAACACAGAAAAGGTCCCTACGATTGTTTCTTACAAAAATGGGAAACCCTATAACTGGGGCTATGAAGTTGATATCATCAACGAAGTGAGCGTGTCTTGGTTCAAGCTGCTTCTCGATCCAAACCAAAAAGCGCGCGGAGATCCCCGTGCATTGGAGGTATGCCGCAGAACACTTGAAGCGCTCGGGAAATCGGCTGAGGATGTGGCCACTGACTATTTTCGCTTTATTTGGCAATATACAAAGGAAGCTATTGAGGAAAAGAAGGGTGCCTCATGGGAATCTACCTACACACTCAAACTCGTAATCACGGTCCCGGCTATCTGGAGTCAAATCGCCATGGAGGCAACACTCACCGCAGCAAGGCGAGCCGGTCTGCCAACTGATATATCCCTCGTCACAGAACCAGAAGCCGCGGCTTTGGCAGTGTTAAAGGCCAAAGATAAAGAACCGGACGAGTTGCACCTTCACGACTCGTTTGTGATATGCGATGCCGGTGGAGGCACAGTCGTAAGTTAAACATGCTTCAAACCATACCACAAAGCTAACAAGAATTAGGACTTGATCACCTACAAAATTACAAAACTGAATCCGCTACAAATTGAAGAAGGTGTGGGTGGTGAAGGTTAGTTTGTGTACCACTGAAAAAAAAAAGTGGTTATCTTGCTGATCTGTCCGCAACACAGGTGATGGTTGTGGATCGGTACATCTCGACATCGCCTTCGAGAAATATATCCAGATGATTGTTGGAGAAAAGCAATACAGAAGCCTTGACCCTAAAGCAAAGGCCACGATGCTTCACGGATACGAAACCGGTCTCAAGCGCGCCTATTCTGGAACGAACAAGGAGTACAGCGTAGAGCTTCACGGCGTAGATGACAACGAAAAAGAAGGTATCGATAGTGGAACAATCACTCTGAAGCCGTAAGTTAGCTTAAACTCATTTAAATATCTTCTCACCCAGCTAAGACAAGTTCTTCGGACTCTCTTTGACCATATTATCAACCAAATCGTGGTCTTGGTAGAGAATCAAGTAGATGAGGCACAGATGAATGGACAGCGTGTCAAGGTATATACATGTTCTCCCTATTCAATCGAAACTTTCTAATATCAACATGCAAGGCTATTCTCCTTGTTGGCGGCTTCGGAAGCAACAAGTACTTGCACAAGCGGTTGAAAGATGCTCATGAAAACGACGGCATTGACGTGCTGAAAGTGATGAATGGGTTAGTCAATACTGCTCAGAACGAAGACTTAGCTAATTCCCAGGAAAAGATGGTCTTCTATTTGCCGTGGAGCGGCAACATGGGGTCTCGAGCATTCGTTAAGCAATCCGCTGAATAAGAGGACCGTGGCTGCCAGAATAGCTCGCTTCAACTATGGGAATTGCTGGTGTGTCCCTTTTGATGCCTCAAAGGGCCATCTGGAAATAGATAAGGAACGTTTGCCTGATCCGAACCACGAGTGGTGGGCTATGAATCAAATGGAATGGATCCTGAAAAAGGCATGGTTCAGTCCACTGAAAGTTGTACAAATCCACTAACATACAATAGGGGGGGCGTATTCAAGACGGGCATCGATTCCACACTAGGTATCATTCCAAAGTACAAGAGAAACGGCCGTTCGATAAAGAGTATGCATTCGGCGGAAATTTGTATTTCTGTGCTGAGAATGAAGCGCCATCAAGACGCACCTCTGGTATGTCCTACAATACTTCCTCTGAGTCCCGGTGGTTATTCTAACATGCTTTCATTAGCTATTAAAGAGTTTTGTTGGGTGGATTGGCGTATTGAGCGTACCAAGTTGCTCAATGAGCCTGTCTTCACGGACCGGCATGACAAGCAGAAATATCGAACTGCTATTTTTGACCTCCATGTCATTTTTGACAGCGCAACAATCCGTTTTGAGATCGCATATAAGGGTGAAACAGTGGCCTTCACCGAGGCTAAGTATCGAGAAGACGAACCTTTGTTCAACCCTCCTTCCCCTTACGCATAAGAATCATCGAACATAACTTTCTCTAATAATTAGAAATTATCTTCAATATTTTACACCTGATTTGCCCCTTTTTCAAATGAAGTAGTCGAAATTTATAGATTTTCAAATGCAGATTATGCACCCCACGCTTTGATGAGCAAATCCTCTACATAACGAGACAGAATCTCGGTGTATTGCGTATTCAGCCGATTATTTTGAGGTAGAAGTAGTTCTTCCTCAACCAGCTGTCTACCAAATATGGCCATTAACTCTGGCCACTCTTCATAGGTACCATCTTCTCCATTCTTCTTTTCTCTTAGAAGCGTGGGTTTCCCCCGCTTCAGGTTTTCTAAGGTATCATATGTCACTTTGGAATTTGACCCTAGAAGATTTATTAGCAGAGAAATCGTAGCAACTAGTAGTTGACCTACCAGTGATGCGCTCAGCTATAGCGACGATTTGATTAAGTGTCATGTCCGAACAGCTGATATTACTGTTTAGACCATTTATCGTCCTCAAGTAGACGAACGAAAAAGCATGCGATGTCAAATGTGTACGTTAAATTGAAGAGATCGTCACCGCTGCCGGGGAGGACCCAAGAAAGCAGGCATGTTGCTTGAAATGTGTGGCAAACCAAAGTAGTCCATAAGATAACCGTTGTTGACGCGAGTGAACTCCAGACCAGACGCTCGTAACGCAGCGATAGCGTCGATCACTGGAGCAAACATAGACTTAGAGGCAGAATCTCTGTCACACAGATTACTAAGCTCACTGTTGGTTTCAGGATCTTTCGAATATACGATTCTTAAATGATAGTCGCAAATTCGCTCGGAATAAAGCGACTGGTCACGGGAGATATACAAAATGCTTCGATCATTGGGCTTGGTTGGCGCCCGGCATCATCATGCCAATAGTAGAGATGATAATATACACCTTGTATTTCTCAATAATGGTGACAGTTGCGTCAATATTTTCGTAATCAATGCTCTCGAACTGCGTAGTTCATGCGAATTGGATGCGAGGTGACTGTACAGATGGTTAACTCTGGGTGAAGAATACGAATAGAAAGGAGGTTTACCTTCCTCCCTAAGACAATGATCTTCTGTCTGCCGAGCCCGCCTGACCTTCCAGCGACTGCAACAACGACCATTCTTCTGAAGGTAAAGGTTGGTGCTAAGGTAGAGAGATTGCGATAGTTTACACACTCAATTTCTTGAAGGGCTTGAATCAATTTATACAGATTCCTTTTATCTTTTAGGAAATTTCTCGCCTATTAAGTGGTGTCGGTCACGGTTTCGCTATCGGATTCATGTTTATATCCGTTCACGGTTCGGAATAGACCGTATTCCGGAATATTAGTCTTTATCTTCTAGTTTATAAACAAAAGCTGAACGTAGCTTTATATTAAAAACAGTTAATATAATAATATAATAATAAATATTTAGCCGAGTAGAAAAGGCAGTTTTTTTTAAACGTTTATATTTACTAACTATAAATTTATATAAATATTTTAATAAAATATTATATAAATTTATATTATAAAATCTAAATAACAGTATTTTTTAATATTTATTTAGTATTAAAAATTATATTTTTTTTTAAAAACTTAGAGCCCGCAGATTTTAAATTCTAGATTTTTAAATAGTATTATAATAAAAATTTTATTATTTGATTAATAACTGCTATACTACTGCAGAACTTTATAACTTAACTATAATTAATTAGTTAATAATATACTTGTAATATATATAGCCGCAGTTCGAAAACAAAACTTAGTTTTTTTTATTTTTATTAGCGTTCTAAGCTATTAAAAAATTTAAACTATTTAAAAATTTATTTTTATAATTTTAAACTTAAAGTTTTATAAAATATAACGTATTTTTTACAGCAGATTTTTAGCTGTTTAAGTAATATAAAAAAATAAAAACTATTAAAAAAAAAATTTAGTTACTTTAAGTAGAGTATATTAAAATAAATTCAGCAGCTAAAAAACTACTTTACTAAACTAAACTTTAGTAACATATAAAATAATTTAATAACTAAAATCAAATATAAGTAGTAATATTTATATCTAGTAGTAAAGCTAAACTTTACTAATAAGCTAGTAATTTTAAATAAATAATTTAGAGTAAAAAAGTTATATAGTAGAGCTGCTTAATAATTAAATATAAAACTATCTAATAATATATACTGTAATATAAAAAAAAAAGCTAAGCTCTGCTAAAAAAGCTATTTTTTTTAAAAAAATACTATACGCTTATAATTTTAAAACTTTAACTTTATAACTTACGCTAATCTGTTATTTTTATTTACTATTAAAATAAATAATTTTATAATTTTCTGTAAGTTTTATATACAGAAAGATAAAATTTAAAAAAAATTAACTGTTTTTTTATACTTTTTAAACTATTATAACTTTATAACTAAAATAGTTATAAAAAAAGTTAAAACTTAGTTTTATAAGTTTTTACAGAAATCTTTTAAAAAAACTTTTTTTTTTAACTTATATAATTTTTTTAGCTTTAAAAAAAGTACTAAATAAAAAATTAAAAAAAACTAAAGTTAACAGCGTTATTATTTTTTTTCTAGCGTAATATTTTTACTTTTTATTTCTTTATCGTAAATCTATATATAGTATATAGCTATTATTTTTTTAAAGAAATTAACTTTCTATTCTAGAAAATTAATAAATTAAAATTTATTTTTTTAAAAGTTTAGTATATTAGTAAGTTATAGATTACTAATTATAAATTTTAATTATTTTTTTATTACAAATTAAACTGTATACTAGTAATATAAAAATAAAAGAAAAACTTCTTGTTAGTAGAAATTAGTTATTAATATTTAAAATTTCATAATTTAATTACTATAATTTATTAAGTAATAGTGTTTATAAAAAATAATTTATTTATTTTTTTAAAAAAAGCTACACTAAAGCTTTAAAATATAAAAAAGTAAAAAGTTTTTTGTTAAAAGAAATTTAAAATAAACTAAATTATTATACATTATATTTATTGTTTTATTTTTATATTTTTAATAGCTATACTAAAATCTAGAAAAACTAATATTAAAAAATTAATAAAATTTTAAAAATTAATATAAATACAGAGGGGTGACACGAAAAAAAAACTAAAAAAGTTATACTTTTTAAACTAGTATAACTCTGTAACTAAACCAGCTATTAAAAATAAAAAATTTATTTTAAAGAGATTTATAAGCGCTTTCTTATTATTAAAAATACTATATAGCTTATATAATATTTATAGCTTAATAATTTAAAGTAAAAGTATAGTAAAAGAAAATGCAAATTTAAAAGCTAATTTATTTTTTATTTAAAAAAATACTGAAACTTTTTATTTTACTCTAATTTAATTAGGCTTAGTTTATATTATATAAGCAAAAACCTAGAGCTAGAAAATGAATTTAATATAAAAAAAAAAAAGCTTAAAAAAATCAGATTTTGCTTATATAAGTAATTATTTATTAAAACTGTGCTATAAGCTATAAGCGAGACTAGAAAGCAAGTAGCTGCTTAAATTAATTTTTAAAAATAAATACTAGTAAAATTACGTAAGTAAAACGATATACAATATACTATATAGATTTTTATACTAGTAATAGAGTATAATAAATTAATAGTTAATTCTAAATAATATATTTACTAACTATAATACATGTGTTGGTGTTCATACATCCAAATTTGGAGGTTTTGGCTGCTGCTTTTGGAGGCACCAACACCGCACGTAGCCCCTGCAATCCCTTGCCGCTTTAAACTGTTAAGCGGACCACCCATGTCTTTTCGTCAACGCTCAGACCTACCAAGGCAAATGCTACGCCTCAATTCAAGCGCTGGTGTTCGTGTACAAATAACCGTCTCTTCCTCTCCTTACGCTTTTCCGAAATTTCTAATATCCCTGCAACACACACTTACACACGTATACTCCAAGCCTGGATTCGTGAGCCTAACCACTTCTTCGTTTCGTCCCCGATCTCTATTGCTATCTTCATTTCCACTCTGTATAGATCTAACCACGTTTTAACCATCCTCTTCTTATATTGCAATACCTCGGCAATGGCGATACAGACAGAGTCTCGGAAGAGGCGGCGCAAGCCCGTCCAACGCTCGGCTAATTATTATAAGGATCTGCGGAAGGAGCTGACAGTACAGGGTCCTGTACAAGTGGAGTATTCACCAGCTACGGAACGTAACTTGAGTGGGATTTGGAAAAGGTGGATCTTGTACGCTCATTTATATAGCTCTGTTCATTCGTACCTATTTAACAGTAGCTCACATGTTGTTAGATACTCTAAAGATAACAACGAAGAACCGGTTCATTTCATCAAGTCTGCAAATACAGCAGACTATAAGGCCTTCTTCAGCTGGCTCCTGGATCACTACCCCGGAACACGAAAAAAGTCCAGTGTTAATCAATACTGGAGGCGGCTTAAACTGCTTTACAAGAATCATACACGCAAATTTCTTGATAAGAATCTCGTAGATGACGTCAACAATGTACGTGGCGGCTTCAAAGACCTAGAAGACTAATCTTGACTTATGTCCGCAGTATATAATTGTCCTTACGAATATGTATGGACTCGATACATCTGTACGAGACAAGCCAGTCTTATCCGTTGATGACCTGCTTCTTCTACAGCACTACCACTGGGTACTGGATAAATGGGTGTATCCAGACGAAGAACAACGGTTGCTTTTATCTCTGCTCTTTTTGTTCGCCGCCTACACAGGATGCCGACCATGTTCGTTAGTAGATGCAAGCGTTAAGGGGTCGGGCAAGAGTGCAGGAACCACCGTCAAGGACAAGGCCATCAGATTTTACGATTCTGAGGAGGACGACGAAGACGACGACGACGACGAACCTGATCGCGAACATGATAAAGAGGCAGATTCTGATGAATATGACCTTCCTCTTACCAGCACAGAAGAGCTAATGTCAGTTCTGTACGAGCATGTCACGATTGCGGCCGTGAAAGTACAGGGTCGTATGCAAATAGTCATGTTTGTCACGATTACACATACAAAGGGGGAGAAAAGAAAACCACAACCGTCTGTATCCACGAGCTTTTGTTTACTCACGAGCTGACGGGCGTAGAAAAACGTTCAGAATGTACCAAAACGACAATCCCTTACTTTGTCCCATCGCGCACATGATTGCCGTGGGCCTCCATAACAAGGCATTTGCTGCAACTACCATTGACGGGCCTGAGAAGATCTTGCGTGCACAGGTCCCCGAGCGAAAGAAATGCCTGACTTTCAGATGGGATGAAAGTAAATTGAAGGAGCCCATTTTTCGGGAGCCTCGACGTTCGAAAAGCCAGAAACCGCAGGAGTCGGCAATGCCTCTACGCGCGTCTACTTCAGGACGTTACATGAAGCGTCTAGGGCGAGATGTTGGCATGGAACAGTCACTGTCGCATTCATGCTTTCGACGCGGCACTGGAAATGCTGTCGATGGTGTGTATTCCCTGAAAATTCACTTCTTTAGACTAATGATTTGGCAGGCGCTGGAACCGTAGGCGAGCGTGATCAAGTCATGGGGCACAGTTACTCGGGTATATTCCAGTTTTACATCAACCCCAACGTGAAGTGCGATGTACAGGCTGCCTATCTGGATCAACCCTCTGATAAGGCTTTGATGAAGGTGTTGGGCAATATGTCTTTGACGTGCGACCCACTCGCACCAACCAGGCTCAGTCCAGACGATGCTCGCGCGATCCAACAAGACTCCAAAGTTGCTACCCTACGTAAAAGAAGGGACTCTCTATCGAAGGCGTTGAAGAAAATGCGAAGAGATGATGAGCAATTTGGAGATGTTCAGGACAAGGAGCAGCTTCTCCAGTTGGAGAAGGACAAGGAGCAGCTTCTTCGGTTGAAGACGAAAGCCGACGCAGCTCTACGTAAAAGGAAGAAGCGCTTACATGACCACCGATTAAAGGATAAAAGAGAGAAATACTACTTGGAGAACGACACAAGAGAATTGGAAGATGGAAATGGCTCGTTGTACCAAGATGAAGATAAGGGTGAAAACAGCTCTATAATCTACCCTCTCAAAGAGCGTTCTCGCGTTGCAGCTATGATGTCCAGACCACCCGCTGATCTTACCGAGTCCGGTAATCTTGATCAGCGAATCGACCTTATCCGAGAAATGACAAAGTTGTGCTCTCGTCGAGAAGCACGGCGTCGTAATATGGCCTCGAGTTCCGGGAGGCTTGAGGTAGTCGCGGAAGACACGGTTTCGCTCTTCTCGCTTCCGTTAGAATGCAACCCTAGCCAATGTTTGTTCTGTATAGGCGATGAGAGGCTACCTCCCGAACACCGGACGTTTTGTTGGAGCCGACCAGCAAAGATGATGGACCATATCGAAGATCAGCATTTGAAAAGTTTGGCACTCGACGCGAAAATCCTCTGCCCTCACCCAAGATGCCGAGAAAGCGAAGTGGTGTTAGATGGTGTGTCGCATTTCAAGAGTCATGCTTTGCGTATCCATAAAATCAGACTTCGAGTCCTCAAGACAGATTGTTCATGAATTTCTCAGAGAAGACAGTGTATCATCTTCATGTCCGTTGAGAGTGTATAATTCAAGGTTAGTGCATCAATTATAAGCTTTCCGGCCCAAAAGATATCTGGAGCCGCACGCTATGTATTGTGCAATATATTAGATTGTAGATATTTATATGTTTTTTATTTTTCTTCACATCTAAAGCTACTAGTTATCGTGCCAATACCTTCCACATCTGGTTTTCAAGGTCTCACTTAGTCCCAAATTCTACTTTCCTCGTCGCTGCAAGAATACAAATCATTATCAACTTTACATCTCATACCACCCAATAACCTTTGCACATTCATGGTCATTTAGTCAAATTGAGGTGATGCCGAGCTATTCTCACTTGTCTAGGCTATTTTCTACTACGCTGCAACTGTGGTACAATGTAATCTGGAAACAGGATAGGACAATGCAATTGATACCGCGTACCGATATGGTAGAGCGGAACTCATTAGTAAATTATTGATGAGATAGCCAGTAAATAAGTCCTCCTCAAAATTTTTCTTTTGCTGCGCTACGCCTGGATTAGATAGTTTCATCCGGATACATCAAGAAGTTCCTTAGTGTATCCAAATGAAACTGCGTAATCAAAGTGTAATGTAGCATGAGACGACTTTTGAGGAGAACTTTTTTCTTGGTTATCTCATCAGTAGTTTATCAATATGCCAATAGAATTTCAAAAAGGAAATGCTTAAAAAAGGCTGAACTGAGCTGGGAGAGACCAAATTTATTCCCTGAGGGTGAACAGAGATATCGCCTTGGATCTCCGCTTAGAGATTGAACGCTGCACGCCTCTCATGATTGGGTTTTTTACTTTTCAGTTTTCGTTCTCAGATCCAATATCTGTTCCCTGCGATGCGGCACAGTAACCAATAACAGCCTCTGAACATGGGCGCTTAGCCATTTAGGCGCCACATAACGTCATTCTATTTATAAATGCCTTCATGATGCCCATCCAATACTACTGTGCCTCATTAGGACCGGGTTCATGAGACTGGATATAACGTTTTGATGCAGGCGCCAGCATCCCGCCAGGAGTGCCAAGGCTATATAATCGCGGTGCTACTGGTTGTGAGGCACAGCTTTGGCTACGGCAGCGGCTCGGTCAGCGAGTTAGAGGTCTTTATGCTTCAAGCCAGACACTCCCAATTAGTATTTCTTCGGATCCTGGCTTTCGGCTTGGGGGGGGGGGCTTGCGTCAAGCTCATTGGCCAAGCCCAAACGCGCTAGTTCGGTTTAACTTGTATCTGATAGCGAGTCACGCCACATCTTGAACCACAACCAGCCCAAAATCTATTTGTTAGTATTACCTACCCTACCTTCGAGGCATAAATAGTTGCAAGGCTAAGGTAAGAATGGGTCGGCCGTCATCCTTGTTTGTGGTGGCAAAATCTGCCTAGGTTGCCACCCTCGCGCTGACGCATCACCTTAAGGTTACAACCTTGTGAAGTATCTCTAATGTACCGAGAACTGAACCCTTAACTGTCAGATATATTTATTGCAGCTGCGCGCAACTATGTGTTTACAACAAGAACATAATTCCTTAGTTGCCTATATCAGCGATCTCTCTTTCGCATGCTTTGGCATCCTGATAAACATTCTTGACAATGGAGCTATATCTATCCAGCCTTTACTTCCATTGGCCGAAGCTTCGCACATAACTTCTTGGCGCTTGAATTCTTGTTCTGAAGCATGCAGTAGTGTTTCATGATTTAAAAAGGCGATCAAGATGTGATCTTCAAACCATCTGCCCACTTAACTTGTCAGTCTATTCACATCTGGCCACATTGTAGAGTTCCTGATGGGGAGCTTGTATCCTAATATAATTGAACTAGCACTGAATGCTACCTATTCGTCAGGACTCTTAAACTGACCTAAAAATTCCGGTAATAAGTCCGCACGTGACGGTTAACTTAACGTGCTCCACAGGCAAGTCGCAAGCGAGGAGCGATCTAGGTTCTGCAAGCTCCACTACACCTCAAAACCATCGTTTTGTTGTCGCTGTTGTCATGGTCTATAGAACATCCTGGCAAGGCATAACATAAGCACGACAGCTATCGGCCGTGGCAGGCCATAACACAGTACAACGATTAAAATAGGGAACTTTGTCAAACCAAATAACTATTAGAAGGCAGGAGAGTGCTTAAAGAAGGATCCTAATGCGTTATTTCTGACCTGTGTTAGTGAATTTGTAGTCCCATTTTAAGGTTTAACCAAATTAAGCCTACCAGTGTCTATCAAACACGAGTTTGGATGCAGATTGAAGAGATTAAACGCGATCGATGCCCCACTGTTTCTTGAGTCCGTCAATAATCCATCTGGTTGGCCATAGGTGATCCGCCTCAAATTTAACTAGATGATGGATTACTTCATCGCGTTCTTGAGGGTCATACAGTAGTGGCCCCCAGATGAAAATAGAGTGACAAAGCAGTATTGAAGTTGGGACAACTTCTGGGGAGCTTTTGCACATACTGCATATCGCTCGTGCGTGTTCTAGGATCCGCTCCTGAAACCCCTTTGAGTTAAGCTGATCCACTCTGTTTAGGGTCACTTACTTCTACATCTGATAGCTCTCTGCCCAGAATGCGAAACGCGAATTTTGGACCAGGCTTATATAGAAGTAGCATGATACATGAAAAATGGTAAAAACCAAAGGCAAGTGCTAGTATGTAATTAGTGCGTGGCACAATACATGATCCAGGCCAACATACCGTGATAATCAGCAACAAACCAAACCTCAGGAAACCCACTGTCGCCCTGCATATGACCTGCCCAGATTGGATCAAACTCAGGCGGCCTCTCTCTGAGCCAATCTCTGTTTGTGTCCCAGAGTCGCTGCCATTCTTGGTTCTTGTTGACTGACTCGATGTGCGCCTGGGCACCTCCAAAACAGAAGTTAGCCACGCATGCGGCATTCCATGTCGCTTGATTGGCCCAAGCTGTTCCCAACTGTAATCGGGTTAAACCATGTGACTTTTGTGTTGAGGCAGGGTTCAGATGCAACTGCAGCGAGAAATCCAGATCAAGGGGCACTTGGTTGATGGTACTGTGGTAGAGACATTGGCGAACGTGTACCCAGAACGCAGCTTCGCGTAAAGTAGGAGTCGATGGGTCGACAAACCTATCGCCTTGAGAATTACGAAGCACTGCTGCAAGCCTTGCTATATGATGTTCTGCACGTAGCGCTGATTTTAGCGGAACTGCGAAGCATTAGACGCGGGTTATGTAGACTTTTGATACTTACATAGGAGCTCTTTACAGAGACTCAGAATTACCATGGCGCATGGGAGTCTTTCATCGTGACTTGCAGGGTTCGCATCGAGACGGTGGATGAGCAACATGATACATTCCTGGTATGTAGCGCGAGCAGCGGTATCGTCGTTGCAATGACAAGTAGCAAACGTCAGAATCGCACAGCGAAGCACGGGGCAGTGTTTAGCCTCCTGTGGCACCACCAAACCAAACTGGCGCGACCCATCGGTGCAATCGAGCCAACGACTGAGATATTGACTATAATGCCGAAGGAGCCAAGCCTCATCGTATGCGAGAACCGACGGCTTCTCCAAGTATTGTGTATCGTCAAGAACAATAGACTGTGACGAACCTCTGGTAGGGGAGCTTCCCAGGGGACTTCGACTTACAGACCGGCATAGTGAACTTGCATTCGTCCCAGTGGTGTTAGCGTGAAAGTCGGGCTTCCAGATGAACTCCGTTGGGCCCTTCGCCCGCGCCTCTGTTGTGCGCATCTCTCTTTGTCAAGAGCTTGCCGCCTCTGTTGATGAGGAATGTAATGTTGCGCGATAGCTCTACTGGCTCATACAGTCGAAATTCGGTTCGCAGAAACTTCCGCATGAGATTTCTTTTGTTGAATTGGCAGTGTATTCATCTAAATTAAGGTGGGTGCTAGGATTCGATGAATGGGCAGGGCTCACAGGCTTATGACGCTGACACACCGACGCTAACGGTCTTGATCACGTAAAACATCACGGGACCAACTGAGCATGTGGCCGGCGCAAATAAACTTCACAACCATACTTACCCTGCTGCTCAAACTGTTATTTGGATTTCAAAGCCAAGTTGTTTTTTATTGTATTTCTTTATAGTATTTATTTGACAATCAACTGAAATCGGTTCGATTACATTGACTTCCTGCACGTGACTTTGTCAGTACTTATCCGCGAAGCTCAAATTTTGAGGAATTAGATGCTATATGTAACAGAATAGGGCGATGTACTTGCCATGGGAGATTGAGGGGAGTTTCTCTTGTCGTCAATATCCAGCACATTGCCCAGAGTAATATTTGCAGTATCTGCGATGGAGTCCGTCAAAATGTCACGGTGGCTGAAGCGTAGATGTAACAGGTGTTGGATACGCGTATATATATAAGGCGTCCCACCTACCTACATAGAAATTTACTCAATCACTTACTTTAACAGTGTCTAGTCGAGGTTGGCCAAAGTCATTCGTTGGGTATATATTTGGCACTTTGCAACACACGCTCTTACAAGTATCTAGGGAGAAGCATGCTTTGCATGCCTGACGTAGGCCAAGGTGGCAGACTAGCTTAGGGCTGCCCACCATCAATCGGCAAGCCGAGGTTTTGCCGATGCTTGGCTGCAAACGCCATCGCTGACGCAACGCTCTGTCCTTCAGCAGTGGAAACTACGGTATCGAAGTCCGTCTCATGAACAGCCCTATCAACATCACACTCAACCTTCCGCCCGGTAAGCTGCAAAAGACCTGCGAGAGTGCCACTATGGGAATACAACATCATCAGTCCTTGGAGTTAAATGCTAATGGACAGCTCTACTTAAGAACCAGTGGAATTTCCTCCAATCCCCTCAGTCTTAATACCCTACAGCCGCGATACTTGTTTCGTGGACCGAAGCGCGACATTCTATGAAATCTGTCAAAAATGCGCTGTACCAGGATCGCAGACCGCGCTTGTCGGTCTGAGCGGTGTTGGGTGAGTACAGAATATCCTGGACGTGATTGGTGCTGACTGCAAAGCAGCAAGTCCTATCTTGCCATCGAATATGCATTTCGAACTCATGAACGTTCGCCTGGAACATGGGTATTCTGGGTCATTGCCAGCAACGCGGCCCGATTTGAGCAGAGCTTTCGCGATATTGCCGACAACGTTAGGATCCCGGGTCGACGAAACCCAAGGAACGATATATTTCAGCTAGTATATTGCTGGTTATGGGAAAGCAAGGAAAAGTGGATACTTATTTTTGACGATTTGCGCGACGTTGGACTTCTGAATGCCAATGCGAATAAGGAAGGCTGCCTAGCTAACGATTTGGAAACTACCACTATAAAACTGCAAGGACACCATTTTCATTGTGAGCGTGGTTCTGTTCTTTTTACAATGCGGGACAAAGAAGAGGCTCGGAAAATAGTTCAGCAGTGTGGCATTATCAATGTAGGACCGATGGATAAGGCACAGGCCTTTCTGCTTTTTGAGAAGAAACTAGGGTCTCAAATGAGTAGGAATGATGTGGCAGAGCTTGTTGCAGCACTTAGGTATACTCCCCTGGCTATTGCGCAAGCGGCAGCACATATCTCTCAGAGGGCATCACATTATTCTGTGAGGCACTACCTCGAAAAGATAAAGTGGTACAACCATGAGACAGCCGCCAGCCACGATGGCAGCCAGCGGACTCAAAAACGGGAGGTAAAGAACTGTCTCATCAATACTTGGAAGATATCGTTTGATTACATTCGTAAGATCCGCCCATCTGCAATCAACCTGCTCTCGTTCATGAGCTTCTTCGATCGGCAAGGAATCCCTGCAGTCCTACTCCGAAGCCAGAACGGTAGATCGAAGGAAGAACATCCAGATCATAAAGGATACGGCTCATCAGCGTCTAGTACAAACAATGATAGGCTTCGAGAGGACCTGGCCATGCTGCGAAATTACTGTTTCATCTCAGTCAACGCTGACGGGACAACTTGCGAGATGTACGCTATCGTGCGACTGATGACACGAAAATGGCTGCAAGCAAACAATGAGCTTGATCGATGGAATCAACAGTTCATCTATCATCTCAACGCCAAATTTCCTACAGGGGAGCACCAAAATTGGCAGGTATGTCAGGCATTTTTCGCACACGCCATGTCTGCTGCATACCAAAAACCTGAAGGGGAGCAGTCTCTTGCAGAATGGGCTACTCTGATGTATCACGCGGCATGGTACGCATTAGCGAAAGGGAGCGCAACTGACGCCGAAAAGCTTGCTGCAAAATCGGTAAAGGCAAGGAGGATGACGTTGGGTGAATCACATAAATACACTCTGAATAGCGTTGAAATGTTGGGGTTAGCATATAATCTTAGGGGCCGATGGGGCCCTGCAGAAGAGCTGCTGAGGCAAGTAATGGAGATAAGAAGGACTATACTTGGCGAGCGACACCCTGAGACGTTGACCAGCATGAACAACATCGCATTCGCATTGGATAGCAAGGCATATCCAAGTACTGCGATTGCTTTAATGGAACGGTGCTGTCAACTTCGAGAAGTAGTCCTTGGGCCTCGACATTCTTCTACTATATCGTCGTTACAGGCTTTGAGTGTATGGCGCGCAAAGCGTGTACATTCTGATTCACGGAAGTAATTAACACAATTACTCTCTAGTAGGATACAATTCGAGGGATTTTGCGTACACGACGACTTTTGCATCCTCTATAAAGTGTATGCTTGGAGTACAACCTGTGTCTACAACGCCATTCTCAAAGCAGAATATACATGTATCACCAGTGCAGCTTTGCAATTAATTCCTGCGAACTCTTGTGAAATTTCGCTTCTGTACAAGAAGCCCCGGTAAGCTCTTTCTTAGGAAGCTTGTCAGAAATTACTGTAACAACAACAATGTTCGTGCCTGGTTGACAAGGTTTCTTCTGATACAAAACATCTAGTCAGCAGAGGTATCGAAAATTTTGATGAAAGTAAGCTATCATTGTAGATATTTGATAGAGCAAAAATTGTGTCGTAATTAGTTATCAACGTAGTATCTTTTGGTGGCGAGCTTGATTAGCTAATAGTGCCTAAATCAACCGACAATCAGCATGTACCCAGGATAGATTAGGTTCGGAGTCCTATAGCCTGGGTTTACGAACAAACAAATCAAGATCGTCGGAAAGATGCCGTCATATCTAATCGCGAGGCCCGGAAACAAGGTGATGAAATCCCAAAGTGAAAAGGCCCTTTGCCTTCTTATCTACATACTCTCAGATTTACAATTATTCTGATGATTCTTCCATAGCTAGTAGGACTATGCCCTTCTTAAAGACAACTTCTCAAGGTAGACCTGCTATGATTCCGCGTTCTTATTCGTCTGTGTTTGAAGGATGCTGATCAAGATTTTCCAGCATCCAAGCAAACATACAATAATGACAGCGAAACTTTTACCGACTTACAGAACTCGACAACGAAACAAACAGCAATTTATGGGAGTTACACTCTCGTTTTATATTGCGATGGACTACTGAAACCCGATCCAACATGTCCAGGCATGTTCACATCAAAGTCAGTCGATGAGGTTGCGCGAGATTTATGCCTGGTGTCTCTGCTACAAATTCCTACTCTTGATACGGTCAAGATCAAGTGTTTGCACACATGCGGGTCTATGCGACTGAGTGTAGAGTCCTGTTTGAATTGCCTTGATGGCATTGGCCGCTGGTTTGTGCAGCAATACCAAGCAAGAGGACAATCTGCACAGTACATACAACATATAAAGACCACAGGAGAAAGTTGGGCTGAGCCGGACGCAGTTCTCAAAGTAGATTTGACGGATAGCGGTAATGTATTATGTTAGGTTCTACATGTTCCAAATAGTTCAAAGAGCTCCTGATAATCAATTGAATGTTCGGCACAAGAATGGATGCTATCAATATGATCAGCAGCTTGCCCCACCTTTCAGATTCGTCATGTGGCGTGGGGTTCAGATGCGGAATGATATAATTGCCAAGACTGACCATCGGCTCTCCGCTTCCGTGATAATCTGCCGCAGAGGGTTTGATCTTATGCATCAATATTCTGCCATGATAGCATTATCGCTTCAGCATTGTACTGAGTTTTTTTTTGCAAATGTATAATTTATCTTAGAAGACATTTGGTATATGAAACATCTAAAACCACCGAGTTCGCGGCTCAACAACAGCAGAACGTCGATAATCCTGGAAAGGGCCAGAGGGCGCCACCGGCTTGCGTATCACCAGCAAGAATACAGGAATTTACTACAGAAATCTAACGGGAAATAAACCGGACAGCATTAAAAGTGTGCATTAAGTAAACAATTGTCAAATGAAGTAACATTCTGCAAGGAGAGACAGAAGAGTATCAATATCACGTGACTGAAAGGTGACACAAAGCTATGCCCAGACGAAAGGTGCCGGGCCGGGACCCACTCTGGCCAAATATAGATAGGCCGTAAAATGACCCCCGCAGGCCTCTCATCACGCAACATCAAATGCGGTCCTGGTGGCGATTCTGCATGCGACGAGACGATTTTGAATACGCACACGAACCAGCCGTCGAACATGCAGTCTAACGACTTTGGTCATGCTCCGTCGTCGTCCGCGTCGTCGAGAAAAGTTGCAATTCCCCGTTTGAAACGGCTCCCTCAAGAACAAAACGCGAAAAGCACACGACGCGTCTCACGGGCATGCACAGCATGCAGGAACCACAAGATAAGATGCTCTGGCGATACACCGCAGTGCAAGCACTGTCAGGCAAAGAGTAGAGACTGCAGCTACTCAAAGTCTCGGAGAGACCGACTGAAAACGTATGCCTCTTTATGCTTATTCGGTTCTTGCATTGGTTGCTGATGAATCACTTAGACTTACTGAGAAGTGTGCTCAGATGGCAAATATTTTGAACGACTTGAAGGACCGTGCATGTGCTGATGAACGGTCTACAATAAGTGGACTGTTAGATGCGGTGTGACTCGGTCCCGTCAATGGATCACCCGCCGACCTTGATTGCTAACATGTACCCAGGTTGCAGAGGATGTTCCCAGCATTCCACAATCGCGATCGCACTCTGAGACTAGCATTAAAAGCGAAGGTTCGCTTCTACAGCCAGAAAATGCTGTGTCGGCATTGCACAAACCACCGCATCCTTTTAACAACAACTCGCTGGACCTCGTTAACGAAAACCAACTTAGTGACGAAAGAGTGCGAGCAATTGGATTCGTAGGAAAGAGCTCGGAAGTCCAGTGGCTGCGAGATATAATACTACAGCTCAGGTGTAGACAGCAGCCGTCTTGTGTGCAGGGAGCCCTCGGTCAAGTGAGCTCGCTTTCATTCTACATGGATGCGGAGAGTGTCAATCCCGACTTCTCCATCATCTCCCCTGATATGCCGACACGCGAAACGGCTGGAAATCTGCTAGAGTGCTACATATCCACGGTCCAGGACTCGTTTCCCATACTGCCGCGGATATTGCTAGAAGATAAGTTTGACGAGTACTTCGATGCGCCGCAATCCAGCAGTTCGGCTCGCCCGGATCCTCGGTGGAAGATCGTGATAAACCTTGTGTTTGCCATAGGTGCAAGGTACTCGCGCTTAGTGAGGACCAGCTCGCGAGGAGACACAGAATACCATGCTATATATCAAACTAGAGCCAGAAAGCTTGGTCTCTTTGAGATCTCGCCTCTGGCTTATCCAGATGTACTTCAGATTCAAATGACGGGACTTTTAGCCTTCTATTATGTTTCGATTGGGCAAATGAGCCGGTAAGTAATGGTGTCATCTCATAATAAGCAGCCTGAGCTCTTTCGTTGGTTTGAACACCCGCTGATCGTCTTGTTCCAAGTGCATGGATAGTTGTAGGCACAGCATTACGTTTTGCTTACTCCCTCGGCCTTCATGTTCGTAACGATGATCCATCGACCACAGCTGCGAAGCGAGAGATATTGGTGCGCGTTTGGTGGAGTCTATACTGTCTTGAACGCCTGCTCAGCATAATCACAGGACGTCCGAGCACCATGGTCGATTCGCAATGTTCTGTTCCATTGCCATTAACTCTCTCAGAAGAACTGATTACAAAAGACGGAGTAGAAAATCGTTACAGACGCGGTGATGCACCATCGGACCTTGCTTTATCAGCGACAAGCCTGGCTTTTCCGACATCCTCTATTCTAACGAGCT
The DNA here is from genome assembly GCA_022059125.1 of Corynespora cassiicola. Taxonomy (NCBI): domain Eukaryota; kingdom Fungi; phylum Ascomycota; class Dothideomycetes; order Pleosporales; family Corynesporascaceae; genus Corynespora; species Corynespora cassiicola. The sequence continues at coordinate 56,539 of JAEUWY010000009.1, read as the reverse complement.
TTCCTCTTGCATTTCTTGGGAACGAGCAAAGAGAAAAAGAATCGATTTCTGGATCTTATTTCAAGGCTGTGTCTCAGATTGGCATAATCACGCAAGACATGCTGTCAACGCTGTACGCACCAGGCACGATAATCCAGTCTCTAGATGAAATTCAGGAACACATCAGACGATTTAACCAGCGTCTTGATGGTTGGATGGCATCACTGCCTCCCATTTTGAATTTTCAGACAGAGTATCCAGGAGAAATTGATATGTCACGAACTTTCCTGCGAGAGCACCTACTTCTGGGACTTCATTTCCACAGTGCTAGGATTCTAGCAACACGTCCGTGCTTTGGAAATTTGGATACAGAAGGCAGAGAAGGCAATAACGAAGATAATCTCCTGCTTTTCAATCGTCGTATGACTACGCTTTGTATTGGGTCAGCCAAGGCTGTTGTTGATTTGCTACCGGACCAGCCTGATGTTGTCTTTCTTTATGAGAACGGGCCATGGTGGAGCATTGTCCACTATCTGATGCAATCGTTTTCAGTATTTTTACTGGAGTTTTCGTCTTCACTTCCTCTGTCTCGTAATGATAGCTCATCAGTGCGCTACGTCGGAAAGCTACTGCGATGGCTGCGCGAGATGAAGGATCCTTTGGCACAACGGGCGTACTGCGTAGCGTTGAGAGTATGGAAGGTGGCTGCGAACCCAAACTTACTTGCTGTTTCAGATTTGCAGACTAGGTATGATACAATATTTTAGAAAGACAAAGCCGGCATAAGACACAAAACATCAAAAAGTGATCCAAATCGAGAATGTTTCAGGTGGAGAAACAGAAGTTATGATATCAAACGGTGTTTAGTGCTCGATGAGTCAATAAATCCAGCTAAGCTAGGACCAAAAGCTAGATAAACACGACCCGCATCTGCTAATCAACTTTATTTACCTGCACTTGCTCAGACATTTGAATGGCAGGTAGCGACAGGCTTAACGCTACTGCTACGATTGGCCATATTCACGTAACAAAGCTGGATCGATTAGAAGTTCTGGAATCGGAATGGCAGACCGAATAGGAGGGTGACAGTCGTTCAAAGGCTTATGTAACCGATCCTGTTGCAGTTTGTCTCCTTCAGTTTTCAAGATTTGGTTTCCAAATTCTTCCCATCGCCTTCCGTACACAATATCTCCTGTGAAAATTTCCTCTTTCCCGACTGTAAAGGACTGGAATGACTCTCCTAAAGCGATATTCAGTCCCATGTAGGCATACGAAACAGCCTGCTTCGCTTTCCCGCTTATTCCAATGTCGTTGAAACACGTCAAGATGGCGGTTGGTGTGAACTCAGCAGCGAAGAACTTGACAAAGTTACAGTTTTCTGCGCCAGCGCCGCAGATAAAAGCTTCGTCGACTTCCACATCGGAATGGAAGTGGTCAGCTAAGATGCGACGATATTGTCTTGCGAGGTTCCTGGCTGTGATTCGCGTGACGGTTGCGATGATGTTTTCAGACTTCATTCCTAAATCTATGCACTCTTCAACGAGATCCTGGGCTTCGTGGTTTCCAAACATCTCTCTGATGATTTCCGGAGACGGTTGTTTGTCAAGATAGTCATGCCTGTTGACAAAACGATCTACGACACTGAAATCAATGCTACCTCGAGCACCCCATGTACCATCATAGTCCGTTTCAAGTCTGTTTGATGTAATATACCGCATGGCGTAGTCGATGAACATGTTTCCAGGCCCACAGTTTCTGACAATTGTCTTGAGATTGTCCTTTTTCGTTCCAGGTGGTATGAAAGAAAGGCTTGCAAAATCGCCGATATCGAGGCAGACTCGAAACTTGGTCGCGTGCTGAAACAGATGCCTATTTGCGAAGGCGTCAAGTCGTGGTGTGTGATAACTGGATTTTTGAGAACGAGAGCGAAAGTTGGTAACGATGGTGACCCCTGTCTCAAATGCCACAATTTTGTCCCATCTAGAGTCGGTACCGACCGCATGAGCGATGGCTGAGGAAGCCAGAGCAAATTCCATACTGATGTGTAAGCCTATGACATCAATAAACGACGAGGAAACACCATGGCTTTGGGTGAAACAGCTGACTACATCCGAGAAAAAACGTCCAAGAGTATCATTTAGCTGGATTGTGAGGTTCGCTTTTGTTTCAAGGCCCTTGAAGAGGCCTAGAAGAAGAGATCTTGACTGTGGAGGAACAAAGATTTCTTCGTACTACTAAGAGTTATTGTTAGCAAGCGGTCAACATCATCCTTATTAAGCCAGACTCACAGCGAGGAGCTTCAGATGCATAGGTCCTTCTGGCATTTGTTGCCAGTAACGAACCAGAGCGCACTCGATCTTCCGAAATCCTGATGTTTCAACCAAGCCTATCGCTCTCAGGTCGACAGCTGCACGTGCTCGTCTTTTGGAGTCATGTCGATCGTTATCGGTGGTGTCAGGGGATTTATGTAAGTCGTCTTGCTGTGTGATAAAAGAAGCCATTGCGGAGCATTCACTGCAACCCACTCAATGGTGTTTCCTCGATGATAGAATTGTGGTCGCCATGGACATGAACTTGTCTTATCAACACATATTGCTCTAATGACGTCATCGCCGGAGTGATCGAAATTATGGATCATGCTTACATCGTTGATGTACAAATTTAGGATGGTGTTCCTGAGGCATTTGGTCCGCGGTAGCGTACAAATCCGGGTCCTTGACCCTGCCCAATTATCAACTGTGGAGGCGATTCTCAATTGCCACTTCTCAATTGTTTTCTGCAATGGGACGAGCGCTACATCAATCGCTTAGGTCGATGTTTCAAGCCACACTAAATTTCGGGTAAAAGTTCCGATCCACTGTTATCACGCGAAGATATGGGGCAATGACATAGCGTGAGATCTGACATCAGAGGCCGCCTGCATGCCAATGAACAAGCAGAAATTGCACAGCAAGATATCTTATTAAGGTTGTCAGTAGATGCATTTAAATTTCTGATCCACTGGTAGCGATGTAAAAGGAGCTTGAGTACATGAAATCATGACAGAGCTCCCAATGGCAAAGATGCTCAGCTGTTGACATGATGTGCTAGTCACCCCATTCTCGAACCATAGCTCCACGCTATTGCTCATTGGCAAGCGTTTGAATCCGCCGGATCCATGACTTCCAGATCGAGCAGATTCTGATAGCCCATAGAACGCTGTCGGAACCAATTCCCTGCCAATAGCGTTGAAAGATTCCGGGAGCGAGCCACTGCTTGACAGGCCAGCGGCGCACAGGTAAATATAGTTGACTTTAAAGTACCCTGTCACAACAGTTGCTATAGTTCTTCTTAGGTTCACGAAGGTGTACATAATAGATACTTATGGGCATTGTAACTGAGACTTCAGGTGTTAGTATGGAGATGGTAACACCAGGCGAGTTTCGCCACCGCAAGCAGGGATGACGGCCGACCTTTTCCTGCCCGGACCTTGCGATGACTTTTCGATCCACACATAGAGGTGGTGATTGCGGGCGACTTCAATCGACACCATCCGCTGTGGTGAGGAGTGCATGTGGCCAATGCGCCGAGGCAGGACAAGAGCGAGCCGATCATCGACCTCATGGCAGACCTGTCGCTACAGAGTCTGCTGCCGGTAGGAGAGACGACATTTGTGAGCGACGCAGGACGCAGGTCTACGATCGATCTGATGCTCGCGACGCCCAGACTGGCAAGCGAACTGGCCAAATGCTCCATCTGGGAGAATGAATACGGATCAGACCACCGAGCGATCCGAACGAGCTTCTACATGGATATAGAGAGAGAAGAGGTCTCGGAAAGGCTGCTCTTCAAGAATGCGCCGTGGGACAAGATCAGGGAGGCAGTTGAGCGGCAGAAAGAGGAGGGCTTCCCCACAGAGGACGTGGATGACATGGCGAGCCGACTTACTGCATGGGCCAGCCGTGCTCTAGAAGCACACTGCCCGCGGGCTCGGCCTTCACCGTATATGAAGCGGAGTTGAAGATCTGAGCTAGGAACAAGTGAAGCTTTATTCTATGAGTGAGATCTATGAACATCTTATAGTTCTAGACATTGCTCCACCCGCCTAGCACCACTCGCTGCCTAGTAGGCAGTTACCCCTGTGGCGCTTCTGCCTATTAGGCAGATATACTGAGAATGTAATCCAACTAGCGGTGGTGCGATGAGAACCTTACAGTACTGAGGAAGTCGTATACGTACTGGAGGAACCGGGCATGCGCGATGCGGAGGCAAGGCCGCGAAGACGCAGAGGTACGCAACACAGCAACACGAGCGAAGCGACTCTTCCACCGGACAATCCGACAGCACAGGAAACAACACTGGGAAGAGTTCCTCAGCGACAACGACAACATATGGAAGGCAGCCAAGTACCTGGACTCGGAAGCCGGCTCGTCCTTTGCTAGAGTGCCGCCCATCAAGAAAGCCGGACAAGACGAGGAGACGGTGACGGAGAACGAGGACATAGCAAAGGAGCTGCTCCAAGCTTTCTTTCCAATCCCGCCGCCGTGTGAACCTGAAGATGGCCCAAGCACATACAGCCAGCTGCCGTGGGAGCCAGTCGCGAAACACGAAGTCAAGGCGGCCGTCTTCCGGGCTAGTCCAGATAAGGCGCCGGGCAGAGACGGGCTGCCGGCACGAGTGTGGAGAGAGCTATGGCCCGTCCTGGAGGACGAGATCACCCTGCTTTTCAGCAAATCGCTCGAGACTGGCAAAGTACCATGCGAATGGAAGGTGGCTAAGATCGTGCCGCTGCGAAAGCCGAAACGCAAAGACTACACCGTCGCAAACAACTACCGGCCCATCTCGCTCCTGCCCACGCTGGGCAAGGCGTTGGAGTCGGTAGTAGCGGAGAGGATCGCGTATCTGGTGGAGGAATACAATCTCCTGCCGAAGACGCACTTTGGAGCACGGAAGCAGCGGTCGACAACGCACGCGCTGTCGTTCCTCTGCGAGGACATATTCAGGGCGTGGAGAGGCATGAAGACGCTGTCATTAGTGTCATTCGACGTCAAAGGCGCGTACAACAACGTGGCTACAGGCCCAGAAATCAGAAGATTGCGGCGGCGACAGATCCCTGAGACGATCGTTCGGTGGGTGCAAGACTTTTGCACGGACCGGCAGGCGTGCATTCTCGTCAACGGCTTCACGTCGGCAATGCAGGAACTCCCGCAAGCTGGGCTTCCGCAAGGATCAGCACTCGCTCCCATCCTTTTTCTGTTTTTCAACGCAGATCTGGTGCAGAGCGCACCCAAGAATGGCAGTCCGATGGCGTTCGTCGATGACTACTCGGCGTGGGTCGTGGGGCCGTCAGCAGACGCCAACACGAGGATCATCCAAGACGAAGTGGTACCGATGCTGGAAAGATGGGAGCGAACGAGCGGGGCACAGTTTGAGGCAGCTAAGACGTCGTTTATCCACCTCACGCGATACAAAGGCGCAGGCCGGGACAGCACTGCGCCGCTCCGGTTCAAGGGAAGCGAGATCGAGCCGACGGACCAAGTCAGAATTCTCGGAGTGACACTCGACAAAGAGCTGCGGTTCAAGGCACACCTCGCAGACAAGGCAGGCAAAGCGACCAAGGTAGCGCTGGCTCTGCGGCGACTCAAAGGGCTTCCGCCAAAGACAGTCAAACAGCTGGCGATAAGCGCGGTACTGCCGGTGGCCGACTATGCGTCGCCGATATGGTTTCCGCTCATCGCGCATGAGCAGATGCAGCTGCTCCAGCAGGCACAAAGAATCACAGCGCAAGCAGTCATCCGAGGCTTCCGCACGGTGGCACTCACGATTGCGCAGGTAGAAGCAGGCTTACTGCCGCTCGAGCAGAGACTGCGCAAGCAAGCGATCGCGTTTTGGGTCTCGATCCACAAACTAGGGAAGTCGCATCCGCACTGGATGCTTCGACGGCAGAGGCTGTGCAGACGGCACCGATCGCCGCTTCAGCGGATAGCAGAGATGTGCGAGGAGGTCAAGATGGACGAGGTGATGGAGGTGAAGGCGTATGCGTGTCCGCCGTGGGTGGCCAGGCCCGAGGTGGTGCTGTGCAAGGACAAAGAGCATGCGGAAGCCATTATTCAAGATCGAGCGCCCGGACAGGCGGACATCTACGTCGACGGGTCGGTGCGCAACAGACGAGCCGGAGTCGGCATCTACACGCTGCCCAGCCGCGCGGGTATCTCGAAAACTGTAGCCAGCCCGGACCAGGCAGACCCTCATCTCACCGAGCTGCTGGCGATCGACGAAGCGGCCAACTGGCCATGGAGTCCAGTCTGCACAGCCCGCGACAGGGATGGACGGCCGATAGCTGCGTCCAGCCTGCGGATCTTCTCGGACTCGCAGTCGGCGCTGCTATCGATACAAAGCTGGAGGGCGGGTGCGTGTCAAGAGGTGGTGACGGAGATCATAAAGAAGCTACGGATGACCAAAGTCACACTGTACTGGGTTCCCGGACATGTCGAGATTCAAGGCAATGAACGAGCGCACAAGCTGGCGAAAGCAGCAACAAGAATGGAGAGCGAGGAGCCGCCGAGGCGAAACGGACATCCGTGGTACCTATCGCGACTGGCGCTGAAAAGAACAGGAACTACAGAAGGACCACCTCTGGTGGGCAGAGAGGATATAGGCAGATTCACCCGGAAGATTGATGCAGCGCTTCATCTAGGCCTGTCGGCTGGGATGTACCAGCAGCTGACAAGCGCAGAGGCAGCGATCCTCACGCAGCTACGAACGGGCAAGAGCTTCCTCAAGGCGTACTTGTATAAGATCCAAGCAGAAGAAACGGCAGCATGCGAATGCGGACTCATAGAATCGGTCGCGCACTTCCTATTCTCGTGCAGGCGGTGGACGCAGGCAAGGACAAAGATGAGGCAGCAGCACGGAGAGCGATTCGGAGATCTTTCGTATGCGCTGGGAGGCTACTCGAGCAGGCAGGAAGGGGACGAGAGCATAGACGGGCCTATTGAGCAATGGAGGCCAGACATGGGCGCTGTGAGGGCGACGATCGAGTTTGCAAAGGATACAGGACGGCTTTCGGGCCACGACCAAGACGAAGCACGCGAAGAAGAGGAAGACAACGAGCGAAGAGCGCTGGAAATACCATCTACCGCGATCTGAGTGGACTTGTGGCGAGCGTGTCCAAACATGCCTCGACCAGTGCGCTGACGATCAAGAAGCGCACGACGCAGGAGCAGACCTGCGGATGAGGCGTCGAGACTCGATCTCTGAGCTCGTCCAGTCGACTCCCAAACGGTAGTGTATCTGTTTTTCCTACTTTCCTTCGTTAAGCATGGTGTTAGAAAAAGGATGAGCAGGTCTCACGGTTGGCTTCTGAAATGGAGAAAATGTAGAGTAGCAAGATGTATGTAGCTGGCGCTTCGTAACGGCCCATACCCTCAGGGTGCATGGCCACAATAGAACTCACACACACACACACACACACACACACACACACACACACACACACACACACACACACACACACACACACACACACACACACACACACGTGGCAGGCACGCAAGTTCCTGGAAAAAGTTGATAGCTGCGATTCCAGCTAGCAATTCCTATAGTTGAGTCCATGTTGAATCGCTATCGCAGCAAGAAGGCAATTAACCAGGGTAGGGTTGTACTCAAAATCACACAGTATGAGCCAGCTCACTCCGGATAGATGTAAGGAGGGATAGGAGATAAGCTTCATTACAGCATGGCTATGTTCTCACGATCAAACCCATTTCAGGAACGCGCTCGTTACAAGATCCGGCCAGAAACTGGCTTTTGGATGGCTTGTCCTCACCGCCAAAAATGCTCGTGGTTCTATCCCCGCTTTCAGCCTCCGGATCCGAGTCCAACATAGTATCTTGTGACGTCGTCCACAGCTCTTCATCGAACGATGTATTCGGTGTTGAGGAATAGGAGCTACGTCTTCTCTTGCGGCCCCTGATATACTCCTCGTCATTTTCTTCTTCTGGCGGCGGTAAGAAAGCGTCACGTTGTCGTTTTCGTGGGCTCTGGCTCCGAGATTTGGGCCTCGGGATGAACAGCTGCCTACATTGTTCTCCTGAAAACTCCTTGGTGCTCGTCTCTCCATCACCAACACGGATGCACAGGGTTCGCTTCAAGCCCTGCTGTATGAAGTTGATTGAGTGCGCAAAGATGGTCCAGGCAAATCGAGCTAGAAGATACTGGACTGCGACACCAACGAGCGGCTGCAGCGATACGTTGTGATAAAGGTTTATAAGTTCTAGTGAAGATCCGGGAGCCATAATGTGGACGAGGAGGGTTGAGCTCTTGGGAACCACAGCAAACCGTTTCTGATCAAAGATCGTGTGAACATCCGAACGGAGGAGCATAGCATTCTGAGCATCATCAACTGGCTCAGACCCCGGCCGCTGTTGATTTGTGTATCGGAACATGCCGTTCTCGCTGAACCAGCGCTCTTCGCTTCGTGGGACCAAGTGTGCATGTTCCGTGCCCTCAATATGGTTCGTTATACGACAAGAGATGTCTCGGGCCAGTGTCGCTTCGGCTAGGCTGCTTTGACGGGGCAGCGGTCTATCATGAGGAAGCTTAGGAGGTTCGCATGACGTCCACGACCGGGGGAGATCATCGTGAGGAAAGCGCCAGTGGCTGAAGGACGGGATAACGGCGTATTTCTCTGAGATGACCTTGTCAGCAGGCAAGTGTGCATACATGCAATCGCACTTTGCTCACCATCAGCATCCTCCCGAGAAACTACAAAATAGTAGTTCTTTCCCCGCAGAACCTCATCCGGTCCTGCTTGGACAGGTGGCCCTGCCTTCGTTTCCGTCAAGAATCCCTCCCATCTGTTATTGGCGAGAATGGCGCAAGCGACCCGTGCTGTTTCGTGATGAATACCACCCTGAGGATGATCCAAGGCAGGGAGAGCTAGCAGAATGTTCCCCGTATCGCTATAGCCTGGATGGCGCAGGTACACTTGATGATTGAGGTCTGTCGGGAGACTCTGCCCGCCATCTTTGTGCGAAGGTGTATCGTACTTCGACCGCACCTGGAGAGACTCGTAAGGCATGTATCTGCTAAACAAACATGGATCAGTCGCAGGAGGAATACATAAACGCGCTTCCTGATGGCATGTGCAGCATGAGAGTGCGCTCGCTGTGTTGCTGTTTGTTAGTGGGTGACACACTGAGCCGGCGGTCGCCATGTCAACACGATCTTGCCCAGGGGCCTAAAATAGACTAATGTGTCTTGGCAACAAGACCCGCTTAGCATTCGGCAACCCGACCGTGTTTGGGTACTGACCACAACTATGACTTCATGGCTTGTTCACAAAGTATTGAATATTAGCTACACTTTATCGCATATATTCAAAATTTGTGATAAATGACGACAAAGACTGCTATGATTCCTGTTACCGCTTTAGAGTCGGCGCTTCCCTGTTGCATCGAAGGTTGAGTCAATCACAGCATAAAGAAACTGTACACACTCGATTCGTTTTCAAGTCCAGCAACTATTTTTACAGATAACGTTACTGAGGCCGATCGCTAGACGGAGCGTTTGGATCGTTGACATGATATGAGCGGACTCAGCATTGAACCCATATCCCATCGGCTAGATAAGCGCCCCCCAACCAAAAGTGTGTTCGTTAGTCGCAGCCCTCGATGAGCTTTCAGACCAAACTTCTCTTGCCCTTACTTGGTCTGGTCGAAACACGAGTTGGTTGTGGTCGCTTACTGCAAGCCTGCGTTAGCTCCTGTCGTAGATCTTAAGCTAAATGTGGGAGTCCGCCCATCCGGATTCTCAGCATACCCCACTGGCTGCTTAATTGAGATCAAAATGGCTCTAGATGCAAACTAATCCCCAAATGAGAAACAAGAATTATGATATGTCACGAGAGATATTCACCGAGGCATACCATCTAGCTTATTGATTCCATATCTACCGGCTTCTATCAATATTTGTAAAGTTCTGAATAAATACTTAAGTTCTTTGGATTGAAACCAATCTTCCCTTTGCATGCCTACTACACCAATTCTACGTATTCCCATTTGCAATCTTTCACTGCCTCTCCATTCATGATTCCGTCCACGTACGCTTCACCAATAATTTCGTACTTTTGGCTATCGCGCTTTCGGAGGATAAAAGGGACCTGTGCACCTCCAACCACGGCAACAAGATCACCTGGTTTGATATACTGAGAACTCAGACCGAGGTGCCCTTTTTCGGTGACAAATGGTGATCGTCTTGGGCTGATCCTCATTAGATCTCTCATGAGCTGAGATGGATCTGCCCCTTTACTTCTGAGCAGCTGTACAGTCTCTATATTGGCCAGGAAGCCCCGGAGATCCTTTTTGATGTCCTTTCGTTCAATACTGGGAAGTCCACTCTTGAAGATAGGCAAAGCATTGGAAAAATGACTGATTTTTTCCAGAAATACATCCTCTCCGTATCCGATAGCTGCATGTGACGATCGTACTACCGCCTGCAAACGCTCACTGAAATCGGCGTAGATATTTTTGGCGTCGTAGGTGAGACGTAGGATTTCGTACAGCCAATCGATTGGGAAAATACATGTCCCTGTAGGGGGGAACCTAGGGACATCTCCGACTTCAAGAACTTTGTCGTAAATATTCCCCATGACAGAAATTCTTGAAAAGCCTTGGCTTCTCTTCGAGACGATAACGTGGCTTTCAGTTTTTAAACCAGATGCATTGAATTTAGGATGTAAGGTGAGATGATCAGGCTCAACGTCTTGCAAGGTTTCTTTCATAGGTAGAGACCAGTCGGGAACCCATGAAGGCCAGGCGTTTGACTTTCCAGAGAAACCACAGAGTGACAACATTGACATATAGCCTTGCTGTAGCAAAGCAACCATGGTTGTCGCGTATATCTCTTCTTTAGACTTTGTGTAGTCTGGGAAAACACCTAATAACTCCAATTTTTCTTTATCCCTTGCAAGGCCCAGAAGCGCAAATATTTTGTCACGTGGGTCAGTCGATTCCAGATGTTGGGAGCCATCTTCTTTAAGGTGGTGTATATTTCCAACACATGTTGCGCGAAGTAATGCCACTAATGGAAAAGTCCCAGTCCGATATATGTTTGACATTGAGAGCATGACGTGGGTCCTATGCGATGCCACGAACATGATGTCCCAGTGATAAGATGTTAGAGGTTGTTGCTGCTTTTTTAATGCCAGTATTGACCATAAGGCATAGTACGCGTTGAAAGCAGCTCGAAATCTACGGCGGGTAATTCTTTTTGCCCCACAAACGAAGTAAGCACGTTCTGGAAGCGTAATTTCTTGTAAAACCCAAACTCGTCCCCACCATGCTCGTCGGAAGAGGCGCTTCAGACCAGCTATAGGAAGCAGTTGATTGTGAGACTCCCAGCCACTGATAGAATGTAAAAGGCGTTCTAGTGCATACTTTGACACCGGTAGCACTCTCCCATCAAGCCAAATCTTGAAGACGACATTGTGGGGATCGTCCATGTACGAAGGCATTGTCGTCATCGCCCGCCATATTCGCATACACTCGCCAGGTCCGGTATGAAGGCCGCATACTTCAGCTTTACCTCCTAATACGTTGAGATAGTCCATCACTGTATCGCTGTTTTCCGCTGGTGCTCCGAGCCAAGCAAGCACCCCGCATGCCTGTCGATAAATTTTGCCCATCAGTCCGACTTGCCATCCCTTCTCTTCATCATCATACTGATTGATACAAATGGCGTCAATCCATATGGTTGTTTTCTCTGTTTCTCGAAGGCTAATTATTGCCTCGAACAAATTGCGCGTGACTCGAAAAGGCCTCTTGTCCACTAATATCATCGTTGTGTCACTCCTGTTTCCCCAAACGTACGACAAAGCTAAGAATGACGGGTTTTCATCGAGGCTGACATGGAAAATCCGGCATGCGGGCCGAAATTTGCTCAGATGGTGACTTGTTGGAAGTAGCTCAAGTAGTCTTATTTCGCGCCTAGAGCGTATGAGATTCTGATATTTAAACTTTCCGCTCATAACTGGCAGCTCAAAACATGTATGCAGAACAGACAAAATGTATGATACGTTGGATTCAAAGCAGATTAACTGTTATACGGAGAGGTTACAACGTTGAAGAAGATCAAAAATGTTTATCTAGTGGAGGTTGAGACTAGGCAACAGCCTACAGATAGACACATAGTCAGCTCACGTGATAAGTACACACGCGTGATTTGCTTGAACGTTTGGTACAAGTAATACATTTTACTACTGTAATAACCTGTATAACAAAAGCTCTGGTAAGAAAAATAAGTGGCATGGCAAAGAAGAGTGGCAAAGGCAAGGAAAGAATTTGATATGTTCTTCCGCCACAGAGTCTCAATATATGAGTCGGGACTAGAACGTGCCTCAGAAATGCCGCAATAGGCTCTACGGGTCCGCTTCCAAGCCACGAGCGGTAAACCTGGTCTGTGCTTGGGCGTTATCCTGGAGCAGTGGCCTATGCACGCAATGGTTGATGTGATTGGACGGCTCGGCGGCAAAATTGACAAAAATAGCAGGCCCCCTTTCATGGCCACAGTGCGGGACTGCCCCGCATGACCTAGGTGCCACCTCCGCGCTACTCTGTCAACGACCTCGTGCAGAGGAGAGGTTCACCGTGGACCTCTCAGTCATTCTCTATATTTCGACTATCCACAGGAGGGCCATCAAAGCTGACGTAAGGCGTTCCCTACAACGCATACTATCCTTTCGCAACCGTCTGCGACTCTTGAGCGCGCGCGACAAAATACGAGCGAGTGATAGACCGTTTTGCCCCTCTCTTTACACGTAATGATGGACATTAGATAAATTTGCTATCCGGTGCTCATTCTGCTAAGAAATTCCCGGCCACAGCTTCTCAATTCGATATCCTATAAATCGTGATTCAGGCGGAAAGAGTACATGAGGATCGGACTGCTTTTCGAGTGGAGACTGTATAACGTTTTCCATTTGATGAAGAGAAAAGTTTCACCGCCTAGGAAGCAGACAAGAAAAACGCACGCTTTGTTAACATTTGCGCCGCTTGGAACTTTATAAATGCAATCTAAAATTTGGATAATGAAATGGAAGAGCTTGCAAGTAATTTTTCTGGTTATCTATTGGCACGCTTGGTGCTGAAGAAAACAGCGATGGTTGGAGTACCTCCACTGTTAAGTAGAGAGGATATAGGTTAGCTTACTCGGAATATTGAACGAAGGCTTATTTAAGGGGGTTTTTGAAATCGTTAGCAGATAGAAATCGTGGAGGTGGCGATCCTCGTATAGCTATGGATGAGCGAGATGTGCAGTTGGCGCGTGGTAAAGGTCATTCCCCTCCGACAGTATGGCCATGATATAAGACACGTAAGCGATTTCTTGCGAATGGAATTGCCATCATCAAAATAACGCATACGAAGGTATCGTAAAAGAGCAAAGGCAGCTCATCATTATTTTTGTTTGACGGACTGTCGGTCGCCACATAGTACCAAATAGGCTGATATCACGGCCCGCTGCTGCGCGCCCGACAAATTTCCACGGCACTATTCATTTCCACATCCACCGCTTTCTTCGCCTACCGCGCTGTTCTTTATGGTGTCATGCTGCCCCTTGTCATAAGCAACTTCGCCGCTTCCATACCTAGACCTGTGCTCTACCGCTACTAACGCTGTGGTTCGATAGCCTAGGTACTAAGCTCAATAAAAATAGCATGTAACGAGAGCTTCGTGTCGCCAAATAATTGGCTTACAGTGACGTGTAAATGTTACACGACATAAGCGACACACTGATGTAGCTATCATGGTCAAAATCGCGAGGGTTTCATCGGCTCTCTCTTTTTGACAACGATTCGTCCTCTGGTTTTTAGACAATATGGCTGCCGAAAACTTTATTCGTGATCTCTCAAAGTATGTTTTTCTGACTTGGACGACTGGAAGAAACTTGTGCACGATTACCATATTCCCTGGTGATCAACGTGCCACCTTTAATAATATCACGGTATGGGTTAACGATGTAGTACTATTCCTACCTCGGTTAGCACTGTAGATCAGGCACCTCCTTATGAGGGCTCTCACACCTAGTTTCAGACAATCAACTCAGCTGCACACTCATAGTCAATCCACCACCGCGATAAATAATCATCTATCACTGCCACTGACACATCATAGTTACCTGACGACTGGTGAACTGTCAGATCTCATTCTAAGTTTTGGCGAAAAGTCCTGGCAAATCCACAAAGCTCTCGCATGCAGCCACTCTAAATGGGTTCAAAAGGCTTTCACTGGAGATTTTGACGTAAGCAGTCGTAGGCTAAAACAAGTTACGACTCCTAAATATATTACAGGAGAATACCAGCAAAGCAATCGCTTTACACGATGATCCTGAATTCGCCAATGCTATTGATTGTATGGTATCGTACTTTTACCGTGCAGGCTATGATGCCTCCAAATACGATGTCTCCGAATCCCTCCTTCATGCGCAAGTTGCTATAATCGCCGATAAATACGACTGTGCATCACTCTACAAGCTTGCACAGATCTCATTTGCGAGCACCGTAAATGCTGTCGAAAATGGCGATTGGGTCACTATTGCTGGCTTAATCTACCACTACACAATAGAATCGCCAGCTCATGAGGAATTGCGGTGGTTAGTCATATCCTCTGTTGCAAATCGTCCAAATGTACTGGATTCGATCCTCGGAATGGAAAGTACAGTCGAACTCCTGCGTTCGAATGCGGATTTGGCGACCGATATTTTGCTAAGTGGTATGCACAAGCGCAAAACAGAAGACAACACCCGGTACATTTTCTTCTGTGACGGTTGTCGTTATGCTCACGCCGGATCTCGAGACTGCTCGCGTTTAGTGCCTGACAGTCGCTACGAAGATGGGATGGGGGTTTGCCCACGATGTGGAACAGGGTCTGGAAAGATCTCTAAACGACATGTACACAAAGTTGGCCTGGCTGAAACCTCCCCATGTGTTTGCGATGGAATTGAAACTGAGTTGTGAATTGTCGTCTGAAAAAGGCGGCCAGGGGTAAAAGCACAGTCGCGAGATCTGGACAGCATCCCACATTTATGGATGCAACAAGAAGGGCTTGAGCAGAGCAAGTAACTATTCAAGCCTTATGATAGGGCTCTAAAATGTATTCCCTTATTTCCACGAGCTCAGTTACTGCAAGCAGCGGCTCAGTTGTTATTGAACGCGAAGACCGGCTCAAGAAGATGAGTAAAGACGGCGAACGAAGTGATCGACAGGTTCACCGTAGACCTCTACATCGTGTGAAGCGCTCGCGGGAATAGCGCAGAGATAATCTGCAACACGGTTGCCTGAACAGAAATACAATCTGCCGGTAGCTTGCTAAAAAAAACCTGGAGGAACAAAACTGGAAACGACTGTAAATAGATCTTTTATGAATAAATAGAAATGCAAACGGAGGGCGGTTAGCCAAAGCCTGGAAAAAGGCTAAGGACAGGCGAAGTATATGCACAGAAAAGAATAGCGGACACAACGTTGATTTTTTTGAGCACGGTGTAACATCGTCATTTTAAAGGCAATGTACAGTAACTGTACCAGAAATAGTGCATAAGCAGGGCCAAGCAAATTGTCAGCAAAGAATTAAGTTCCCACTTGAAGTTAGGAGCTCCACCTCTTATCTAAATCTTAGCGACTACAATGACTAAGAGGAGATAAAAAGTGAAAAATGATATTGTGTGCTTCGGGGGTGACGGGACAAGGTAACAGCGAGCCACAAGATGCTCTGTTGTAACGCAAAGATTCAAAACCCGGTTTAAAAACGATATTCCATAGCCGGAATTGAATCATATGTAGCCAATGTTCGTGATATCATCAGATGAAGAGAGGCAAGTAATGTGAATGGTGCGATATTTGAATTGACGGAAACACGTCAAGAGAGCGCAGCAAAACGAGTGCCTCCAATTGTTCCGTCTCACCAAGAGCACCGAGGACGTTACGTATGAGTGGTACAAAGACCGCGTGGAAGACCGAATAGAAGACACGTGCATGTAGTTCCTTAACCACAGCCACTTTCAGGAATGGTCAAAACAGGACTCAGGCCCCCTGCTGGTGTCAGCAGACCCTGGGTGTGGAAAATCGGTCTTGGCCAAACACCTGATTGACCATGCCTTGCCACGGTCGGCAACTCTCTGCTACTTCTTCTTCAAAGACCAAGACCAGAATACAGTTCGTCAAGCACTCTGTGCCCTGCTCCACCAACTCTTCTCCCAGAAACCATTCCTGATCCAACATGTCATGAAGCATTTCGAAAGAGAAGGGTCAGGTCTTATCAACTCATCGAACTCGCTCTGGGCCATCTTAGGAGATGCTGTGAAAGACCCCCAGGCCGGGTCTATTATCATAGTCTTAGATGCCCTGGACGAATGTGCCGAGTCGGAGTTTGAGAACATGATGCGAAATGTGGAAAGCCAAATGCGCAGCGATCAGCTGAGCTATGGCAAGCTAAAGTATCTTCTGACGAGCCGGCCGTACGAGCAGATCGTATCCAAGTTCCGAGGCCTGCTGGACGCTTTCCCACGTATTCGCATACCGGGAGAGGAAGAGTCAGAGACGATAAGCCAAGAGGTGAACCTCGTCATCGAATTCCGAGTGGAACGGTTAGCGAGGGAGAAAGGGCTCTCAGACACAGTCAAGGATCACTTAGCAAGCCAACTGCTTGAAGTTACGCATCGCACATACCTCTGGGTATATCTTGTGTTCGATTACTTGAAGACTGAAGACTTCAAAAAGACAGCAAAGGGGGTGCAGTCAAGTATGAAAACGCTACCAAAGAACATCAAACAAGCATATGAGCGGATCCTAAACAAGTCAAAGGAACACGTAATGGTTCAGAAGGCCTTGAGCATCATTTTAGCAGCAGGCCGGCCTCTGACTCTCTCAGAGATGAATCTCGCCGTGAATATAGATGAATCGTTGCAAACTATTGACGACCTCGACGTCGAAGAGGAATACGACTTCAAGTCACGCCTCAGATCTTGGTGCGGCTTGTTCGTTTCGGTCCATCATGGCAAAATCTATTTTCTGCACCAGACGGCTCGGGAGTTCCTCCTCGCCAATTTGTCAATGTCCAATACCATCCCCACGGAGCCACAATGGCAATGCTCTATTGCTATCCATCAGGCACACAATACTCTTGCAGAGGTCTGCGTGCGCTATCTGAACTTCTTCAACTCTGACACTGGTCTACTAGCAGGTTCAACCCCAGAGACCCACCGCCATGTCCATAATGAGGTTTTGCTAGACTACTCGGCTAGGTTCTGGGGTCTTCACTTTCGTGAAGCCTGTATTAAGGAAGACGATGCTGCTATAGTCTCTGTTGCTTTGAGAGTATCTGACCCGGATTCGAAAGCGTACTCAGCGTGGTCGACAATATACTGGCAGAGTAAATACACACCCAACCCCAGGGTTCCTATAGGTCTCATAGTGGGAGCACATTTGGGACGTTATGTAGTGGTCAAGCAGCTACTCGCCGAGGGCGCCGATGTCAGCGCCCAGGGTGGAGGAGACAGCAACGCGCTCTACGCAGCTTCAGCGGGAGGCTACAAAGACATTGCAGAGCTGCTGGTCAAGGCGGGCGCCGATGTCAACGCCCAGGGTGGATTCTACGGCAACGCGCTCCAGGCAGCTTTAGAGAAAGGCCACAAAGACATTGCAGAGCTGCTGGTCAAGGCGGGCGCCGATGTCAACGCCCGGGGTGGATACTACGGCAACGCGCTTCAGGCAGCTTCAGCAGGAGGCCACAAAGACATTGTAGAGCTGCTGGTCAAGGTGGGCGCCGATGTTAACGCCCAGGGTGAAGACGGCGACGCGCTCCAGGCAGCTTCGTGGGGAGGCTACCTAGACATTGGAGAGCTGCTACGCAAAGCAAGCGCAACTTAACTTTCTCATATAGTACTTTCTTCGCAGGTCACTAAGAACCAGGAGATGGGCTTACGCGAAGTAAAAGAATCATAATTCATGCTTACTTAGGATATGTAACAGCACTTTCAGTGGGGTATGGCGAGTCCTTGCCACTCTACGCAGGGAGGGTGGCCGACCAATTCTGGCCCGGACCTTGTCAAGGTAGGATGCGGTGTTTCTCGTTGCTTTGAGGCACGGAAAATAATGTTACTGTACAGTAGCATCTGTAGATTGGGTGGAGCGGGATCGAGCCGCGAAGATATGCGAATCGGAACTAGGGTTCAGAAGCAGGACCGAGATGCATGCTCCAGAGCGGGAGCTAAAAACAGGCCTGCGCGGTGACGGTTTTTGGGTCAGCATTTGGCTACTTTTAGACGAGAGCCACCGAAAAATGCCGCTCAATATAGTAACGTGCGTCAGTTAGCACGTGATAACGCGCTAATCGGCGAGTCGGTGTGAAAGCAAAGAACCGCGGAGCTAGGCACCCATTATCTTTCATATTACTAACGATGTTGGATCCATTCAATAGTTCTTTAGCATCTGAGCACCATCTTGTCGATGAAGGCATATAAAAAATCCACTGAAGTTGACCGCAGCATAGGATGGAGCCTTGGTCGCAGCGAACCACCCGCTATAATCTGCATGTCGATATTTTCGCATAACCTCTGTGCCTTGTGAGACGCAACAAATGCAGTTCGCAACTACCTCGGACACTATGTATCGCACCAAGAGCAGGCAACAAATGCGTCCGAAGTTACTCCGTGATTGCTCGTAAGAGAATGTTGGCAAGGCTAGCCTCATCCAGCGCCAAACCCCTACAGAGTAGATTCTGAGGGCTGGCTGGAATTCAGCGTACATCCTAGGGCTGCCATTCTCTTTACAGTCGCTGTCTCTGTAAGAGCCACGAGCTCGGCCTCTCCTTGTATCAGTCCAACTGGCGATGTTGGATCATCACACGTGTCTATATCAAACTCACAATCCTGCATCTTTACCTACTAGAATTTCCTCCGAGGTACTAATTGGCAGCCGTAACCATTTTTCTACCGGTGCAAAAGCTAGAACGACAGCCAGAGCTGCATTTCGAGTGCTGCCTATCACTAGCTCTACATATCTTCTTTACCGCGACCGCTGGAATCCTTCAGAACTTGAATCAAAGCTTGCCTATTCTAGTCAACTGAGGCACATAGGTTACAGCCTCAAAGGTTCTTTATTTTTACACCAAGCAACGAACATTAACCTCATGTACCACCATATGAGCTGGAAAGCCATGTAGAAGATCAAATACCAACTTGAAATGATGTCGCTCGTAAATTACAGTAGGACCCCATTCCAAATTAAGTCAACACCACTAATGACCTGAATCACTGTATAGAAAGAACCATTCCTGGAAAAAAAAGATTTCCGATACTGTTCTGCGGAGTTGGAAACTAGGTGGCAATTGCTACCTGGTGCCTGAATACCACAGAAGAGAAGGAATGTACCCTTGTACTGGCTATCAGACTCAGCCGGGGGAGGAAGAAGCTTACGTCCACACTGGACTTCCTGCTCTTGAAGAGCCTAGATGATGTGGGTCTTCAATAAACCTCCTAGAGCCAATTCCTCAGGGATACCGAGCTCACCGACCAATTCTTCCAGGCTCGGTAGCTTCTTTGGGTTGGTTAGAATATTACTGAAACCCGGCCTCACGCTTCTGGGCAATAATGAGTGTTTTGCCAGCGATATTCATGCCCTCAGCAGCTACTGTATTGCATACTATATGATTCTGGATACTAAACTCAGAAGGCTGTCCTGGTGGCAGCTTTCTAGTTCCGCCTGCCTTGTGCTTATCATTAGATTTTTAGGTACGAGTATTTCGAGTTATGCTTATGAAATTAAGCAGGACATCCACCGCCATTGTAGTCCACGCACGTAGCTCTAACCATTTCGTTGGAGGGATTGAGGCCCCCAGCCCAGCTCCTGCATTGATCGTCGGTCCATGTACTACCCGTTATACACTACGTTAAGAGCACAGTCAGCGTTGCTGTGGCCACAGATAAGAGAGTAGAGGTGCCAGAAGTATTTAAGTAGGCGAGGATCAATCACGTACATAGTTATAATTTCCGGCCTCGTTGTGGCACAGCGTTCCGCCAGCTTGCTGGCAAGGATTGATTGCAACAATAACTGGAGCACCAGCATTACTGGTATCGTCAACTATGCAATAGCAGGAGAAAGAACCTGCTACAAGAGGCGCGCTGTGCATTTATCAGTATCCTGTTGCCGTACTTTTAGCTAGAGAACGTACCAGGTTGCAATGCCCGCAAGGATAGCGATATTGGATTTCATGGTCCTTAGCGCTGAAGGAGTGGGATATGTGTACGACTTGAAATGAAAAGGTGTTAAGGCCAATAACAAGGCAACTGCAAGCTTTATACGTGCACGCACGCACACACACTTTCTTGCCTTTCTAGTTCGGCTGCCCATGTTACTCTGGATCATTGCGTACGCAGCGTCGGCTTTTTGCCACCGAAATTACGGTTCTGGGCAGAGCAATTTTTTTGGTTTCTTACGCCGGAAACTACGATTCTAGGTAAAAGTAGGTTCGGCCCTTTGTTGATGTTGTTGCTCTTAGTCCCTTCGGGCATTTGGTCGGGCATTTGTCCAGGTTCTCTTGGCATGCAATTCCGACTCTTCCGGCTCTCAGCTTGACGCTAGCTTTTAGTTGAATGCAGTACCGCAGACTCCAAAAAAGCAAACCGTAAGAGAAGGGCAGGTCAGCTACTATAGCATGATTGTAGCAAGCAGCTAGACTTCCTGTAGCAATATGCGCATACAAATCGTCTAGCAGAGACTGTCCGACTTTTCGCAAGGTTAATGTGGTTTATGGTTAGAGTGTTAACACCATCGCAGTGGTCTAGTAAAACAGTCCGTGAATTTAACCTCACAGCAACACGACAAGACAAGTGTCAGCCCCCTCCGATATAAGCTGATATTCTGTATTCAGTTTAACGTAGTGCACAGATCGCTACTAAATCTGCTTATCTTGATCCTTGGGGTTAAGATTGACGTTGGTCCCTTATAATAGGACCGAGAAGAATGTGCTCCCTGCAAACCAAAGTGTATATAACGGCAATCCATTGTTCCACTCATTGTCGTCTACGGCCTCATATTCTGCTCTTGCAAAACTTCTAAAGAATTAGGCGCAGCCTTTATAGCATACTTGTTCCTTGCTGTCAGCGAACCACTCCCACCATGCACTTCAAGATCAACGCCCTCATCTTTTTGACTGCCTCAATCCACTTGGTGGCTGGCCATCCTTCTGATCCGGTTACTGTGAAGGCAAACCATGCTATCGGTGGAAGACTGGCAGCAAGGCAGACGCAGTACAGCTGCCATACGGTGGCATCTAACGACCTTGGGGCATGTAACAACGCAATCACCACCCTACGAGGGCTCGAAGCAAATGGATGCAACGTCTGGGGTGTGTTTTTCTCTTCCGATGTCTCTCTTTGCCCTTGCGTGTAATATACTGATCGTTGTTAGCTTGTATCGGTGCTGTCGCATCCAGTTCCGCAAGCTGTGCCGCTGCCGCTGAGGAGCTTGGCTTAAGTATGTTCTCTGTCGTGCCATTTTTTTTAAACAAACGCTTACGTCATTCAAGACCCGCTCGCAGATGTTCTCTGTTTTGCGAGCTTAGCAACTGCTGATAGCAAATGTGATGGATGTTTGTAGTATTTTTTGAGTTGGAACATCATTGAGTAGATCAATTTTCGTAACATGCATGCGAGAATCAAATTTCTGTTCAGCGGTGGCTCTTTAGTTTCAGATGAATTCAAATGATTTCTTTCTACTTTGATGGAAATTGGGAAGATACTCTCAGAGGCAATCGATATGTGGTTGGCGCGCATTAACAACTTGTCAGCATGGATCAAGCTCACAGTGAATTCTTTAGAGCTTATTCTTCGCTAGTAAATTGTACGATACACAAAATATAGGAGTATCACGAAATGAAAGCCCATAAAACTTTGCCCGGCTTGAAAACACAATATACAATGTCGAGCGATCCAATCACTCGACGAATGCCAGAGGCGTATGGGCGACCGAGATGGCACGTGCACAGCCATAGTACCACCCACAGCACGCCACAGGCTTGGGGCTCACAGAGACGAAAACGAAACCAGAGGACCCAGGTCTTCTGTTGAAAAAGACGATAGCTCAACCCTGGGCGGCGCGAGGTCGCAGGCCTCGCGCCCAACGGGAGTGCCAGCCACGGATGGCAGGCTCAACAAAGACACCCAAGCCAGAGATGAGGGAACGCGTCCCAACATCCTGCGAGAATATACAAACGGCAAAGGGTGAGTCCACAGTACAGTCCCAGTTCCTCCACAAAAAAAACAGGTCGAGTTTCAAAAGAGGAGAATATCTGAGGAATCCAGGGAACCCAGGGAATCCAGAACATCCAGATCCAGATTCGGATCCAGGAAAGGGAACATCTCGCCGTCGCAATGAATACCGCTCTTGCTTTTGCCGCCACCGGCGCTGCCGGTGGCCTTCCAGGGCCTGCAGGAAAGGCTGTACCCCTCGGACTCTCGACGCACGAAAACGCGACAAAGAATTCCATGCCAGCCGTCATATTCTACAGTGAAAAAAACACTAGAGAGTTGCACAGAATACTTTGTAACGAGAATTTCTTAAAATTAAACTTGCTTATTAACAACCAGTCATGACAGAATCTATCATTTAATTTTGTTGCCAAAGTCTGTTCAAACGTGCCATCCTGATTTGATAAATTTCTAAGTTAATTTCTGTCAGGACTGTGAACATTGATTTAACTATCATAAAAATTATGTACATGATGAGAGGTAGATCTGACTTAGAGATAGAATTGAGGAAACAGGAGCCCCTTCTAATACGCCGCAAGATATAATGTTATTGACCGCCGCCACGTCCTTTGTAAAAGTAGCCCCTTGAATAACCCAACATCTCTGAGGAATGGGTCGGAGATGGTGAAGTTCTAAGAGGGTTTGCTAACCAAAGAACACCTGATTTTGATCAATCTAATAAATATATTCTAAAGTATGGGTGTGGGGAAGAAGAATGAAGACTGAGTTGATTGCTATAGATAACTACCGCTCTGTACTTATATCCTCCATGGACTAGGGTCTGTTTGAAGTGCGTGGGATGGTAGGTTTCATATACCAAAAGCAAACATACCACAACGATGCTAGTCACGTGAAGGTCAACATATATTATGGGCATATAGGGCTCTCTCTCTGCTAACGTTTCACCAAAGCAATAATTAATATTTCCATGGAAACTTTTGGACCTTTTCTACCATCATTTCTGAAATATCACGATAAAAGAATGTTCACAAACTGTGTTCCGAAAAAGTGTCTCACGGGAAGCCCGGCTCTTTGCCGTCACAAGCACCCAAATATAGGCATAAATTATATTATTTGATGCCTGTGATATGTTCTGTAGAATAATTTTAGTTGAACTGAAGCTCGCTATTCTTTGTAGAATGGAATATTGGTGTTCCTTTATGTGAGCGGGTTTATGTCTGGAGCGGAGGCCCTTCTTCTGCGATGTTCATTGACCGGAACATTTTTTGAAAAAGGCTAACATAATTGCGGTGTTGTGTGTGGTCTTGTACGTGAGCAATTCTATCAGTGTAGGTATTGGGATTCAGTTGTAAGATAACCTAAACCGGTAACGGTGGAAACGCTTCCTCAATCATATCAGGCATCGTACAAAAGAATCTGACTGCATCATATCAGGTGAATGCGAATATCAGAGTAATTCAGCGATCGTGATCAGTCCCTGCGAGCATACCTCACGCAAGCACATGCGTCCATAAAATACTACTCGCTATCTATGTCCACCTGACTGTTGGGTGCATCATATGGAGTTAACATTTGGACCTTGATTGGATCGATATTTACAGTGAAGGTGAGAAGATATCACTACTATCACCTACTTTCTATATGGGTGACTAGATTGATACTGGGACCTTAAGAATCAGCAAAACTGAGCAGCCTCCAGCAATGTAGCTTTTTGGTACGTGCCATCGAAAAATTTGGATATAGTAGGATATTCAGTCAATCTTGGAGAGGTTTACTGCCAATTCAAATTGCTGATTTGTAATTAAGCTTTTCTTATGGAAATGTAACTATAGCCCACAATTTTGACAGCTATCTACATAAGTAATAACGGCCCCAAGGCAGGAAAGATCAGCTATTGGGTCTGAGTGAAGATCAGTATTAGAACCTTGGAACAGGGTAGGTATAACTTACTAAGACCAGCTTCTCCTACAGCTACAGAGCAGGCAGCAAGAGAAGAGCCCCAGGAGGTTATACAAGCTAATAACGATCAGTATATTACACGCAAGGGCAAAGAGAGACATCGGAAGAGAAAAACACACCCCAGACGTTGCATCCATTTGCTTCGAGCCCTCGTAGGGTGGTG
Organism: Corynespora cassiicola; assembly: GCA_022059125.1. NCBI lineage: Eukaryota > Fungi > Ascomycota > Dothideomycetes > Pleosporales > Corynesporascaceae > Corynespora > Corynespora cassiicola. Next base: position 32,199 of record JAEUWY010000009.1, on the reverse strand, counting down.
ATTGCGTTGTTACATGCCCCAAGGTCGTTAGATGCCACCGTATGGCAGCTGTACTGCGTCTGCCTTGCTGCCAGTCTTCCACCGATAGCATGGTTTGCCTTCACAGTAACCGGATCAGAAGGATGGCCAGCCACCAAGTGGATTGAGGCAGTCAAAAAGATGAGGGCGTTGATCTTGAAGTGCATGGTGGGAGTGGTTCGCTGACAGCAAGGAACAAGTATGCTATAAAGGCTGCGCCTAATTCTTTAGAAGTTTTGCAAGAGCAGAATATGAGGCCGTAGACGACAATGAGTGGAACAATGGATTGCCGTTATATACACTTTGGTTTGCAGGGAGCACATTCTTCTCGGTCCTATTATAAGGGACCAACGTCAATCTTAACCCCAAGGATCAAGATAAGCAGATTTAGTAGCGATCTGTGCACTACGTTAAACTGAATACAGAATATCAGCTTATATCGGAGGGGGCTGACACTTGTCTTGTCGTGTTGCTGTGAGGTTAAATTCACGGACTGTTTTACTAGACCACTGCGATGGTGTTAACACTCTAACCATAAACCACATTAACCTTGCGAAAAGTCGGACAGTCTCTGCTAGACGATTTGTATGCGCATATTGCTACAGGAAGTCTAGCTGCTTGCTACAATCATGCTATAGTAGCTGACCTGCCCTTCTCTTACGGTTTGCTTTTTTGGAGTCTGCGGTACTGCATTCAACTAAAAGCTAGCGTCAAGCTGAGAGCCGGAAGAGTCGGAATTGCATGCCAAGAGAACCTGGACAAATGCCCGACCAAATGCCCGAAGGGACTAAGAGCAACAACATCAACAAAGGGCCGAACCTACTTTTACCTAGAATCGTAGTTTCCGGCGTAAGAAACCAAAAAAATTGCTCTGCCCAGAACCGTAATTTCGGTGGCAAAAAGCCGACGCTGCGTACGCAATGATCCAGAGTAACATGGGCAGCCGAACTAGAAAGGCAAGAAAGTGTGTGTGCGTGCGTGCACGTATAAAGCTTGCAGTTGCCTTGTTATTGGCCTTAACACCTTTTCATTTCAAGTCGTACACATATCCCACTCCTTCAGCGCTAAGGACCATGAAATCCAATATCGCTATCCTTGCGGGCATTGCAACCTGGTACGTTCTCTAGCTAAAAGTACGGCAACAGGATACTGATAAATGCACAGCGCGCCTCTTGTAGCAGGTTCTTTCTCCTGCTATTGCATAGTTGACGATACCAGTAATGCTGGTGCTCCAGTTATTGTTGCAATCAATCCTTGCCAGCAAGCTGGCGGAACGCTGTGCCACAACGAGGCCGGAAATTATAACTATGTACGTGATTGATCCTCGCCTACTTAAATACTTCTGGCACCTCTACTCTCTTATCTGTGGCCACAGCAACGCTGACTGTGCTCTTAACGTAGTGTATAACGGGTAGTACATGGACCGACGATCAATGCAGGAGCTGGGCTGGGGGCCTCAATCCCTCCAACGAAATGGTTAGAGCTACGTGCGTGGACTACAATGGCGGTGGATGTCCTGCTTAATTTCATAAGCATAACTCGAAATACTCGTACCTAAAAATCTAATGATAAGCACAAGGCAGGCGGAACTAGAAAGCTGCCACCAGGACAGCCTTCTGAGTTTAGTATCCAGAATCATATAGTATGCAATACAGTAGCTGCTGAGGGCATGAATATCGCTGGCAAAACACTCATTATTGCCCAGAAGCGTGAGGCCGGGTTTCAGTAATATTCTAACCAACCCAAAGAAGCTACCGAGCCTGGAAGAATTGGTCGGTGAGCTCGGTATCCCTGAGGAATTGGCTCTAGGAGGTTTATTGAAGACCCACATCATCTAGGCTCTTCAAGAGCAGGAAGTCCAGTGTGGACGTAAGCTTCTTCCTCCCCCGGCTGAGTCTGATAGCCAGTACAAGGGTACATTCCTTCTCTTCTGTGGTATTCAGGCACCAGGTAGCAATTGCCACCTAGTTTCCAACTCCGCAGAACAGTATCGGAAATCTTTTTTTTCCAGGAATGGTTCTTTCTATACAGTGATTCAGGTCATTAGTGGTGTTGACTTAATTTGGAATGGGGTCCTACTGTAATTTACGAGCGACATCATTTCAAGTTGGTATTTGATCTTCTACATGGCTTTCCAGCTCATATGGTGGTACATGAGGTTAATGTTCGTTGCTTGGTGTAAAAATAAAGAACCTTTGAGGCTGTAACCTATGTGCCTCAGTTGACTAGAATAGGCAAGCTTTGATTCAAGTTCTGAAGGATTCCAGCGGTCGCGGTAAAGAAGATATGTAGAGCTAGTGATAGGCAGCACTCGAAATGCAGCTCTGGCTGTCGTTCTAGCTTTTGCACCGGTAGAAAAATGGTTACGGCTGCCAATTAGTACCTCGGAGGAAATTCTAGTAGGTAAAGATGCAGGATTGTGAGTTTGATATAGACACGTGTGATGATCCAACATCGCCAGTTGGACTGATACAAGGAGAGGCCGAGCTCGTGGCTCTTACAGAGACAGCGACTGTAAAGAGAATGGCAGCCCTAGGATGTACGCTGAATTCCAGCCAGCCCTCAGAATCTACTCTGTAGGGGTTTGGCGCTGGATGAGGCTAGCCTTGCCAACATTCTCTTACGAGCAATCACGGAGTAACTTCGGACGCATTTGTTGCCTGCTCTTGGTGCGATACATAGTGTCCGAGGTAGTTGCGAACTGCATTTGTTGCGTCTCACAAGGCACAGAGGTTATGCGAAAATATCGACATGCAGATTATAGCGGGTGGTTCGCTGCGACCAAGGCTCCATCCTATGCTGCGGTCAACTTCAGTGGATTTTTTATATGCCTTCATCGACAAGATGGTGCTCAGATGCTAAAGAACTATTGAATGGATCCAACATCGTTAGTAATATGAAAGATAATGGGTGCCTAGCTCCGCGGTTCTTTGCTTTCACACCGACTCGCCGATTAGCGCGTTATCACGTGCTAACTGACGCACGTTACTATATTGAGCGGCATTTTTCGGTGGCTCTCGTCTAAAAGTAGCCAAATGCTGACCCAAAAACCGTCACCGCGCAGGCCTGTTTTTAGCTCCCGCTCTGGAGCATGCATCTCGGTCCTGCTTCTGAACCCTAGTTCCGATTCGCATATCTTCGCGGCTCGATCCCGCTCCACCCAATCTACAGATGCTACTGTACAGTAACATTATTTTCCGTGCCTCAAAGCAACGAGAAACACCGCATCCTACCTTGACAAGGTCCGGGCCGGAATGCGCCAGCCGTCCTCCCTACTCTTGGTGGCGATTTGCCACCCCCTATGCACCTTGCGTTGCTTACTTTTATTATTATTATTATGGATTATGTCCTCTGTAAGTATGCCCCCCGTATTTTTTGCTTCAAGTTTGATTGAATTTTGTACGAACACTGTCGCATAGATCTTAGATTGCCATTGGTACTATCGTAAGTGCGAGAACCTCTTTCCCTACTGCGCGCAAACATTTCCTTCCAGAATTTCTCTCCCGTTTTAATACTAAATTCGCCTTCCCGACTCGTAAGCACATTCAATGCTCATGGACTGGTGTGACAGATAAGTTGGAGGAGAGGACATTGGCTTCCTTCGTTTCACTACTTGAGCTTTGTAATGCTCAGAGAAAAACCATAGATTCATTCATCTCCATTTTGAAGGCTGCTAAGAGAGAGCAGGCTTTGTGAGACAATCTACACACTAAGATCTTTCTATCGAAGAGTTTCTCAATCAAAAGACAGTAACGGACTCCCCTCTCTGATTTTACGACCCTCTCTTTTTCAACGTCTCTTAACCTTCCCCATTATCTACACTGCACGCCTGCAGATTGTCTAACCAGTCGAGCAGCCATAACGCTGGATGATCTCGGACCTTGCACCGTTGAGCGTGCGGAAGTAGGCGTCGTCACCTCCTGCGCCCAAGACCCAGCTGCTGTCGATGAACCAACCACCGGCATCGTTCCAAGCCTGAACATTGCTTCCGGCGTTTGCTATGGCTCCTGTTCAATCGGATTAGCTGATCTGTTACTTTACGTGACTGTTTTGGGTTGACTCACTCCCACGGAAAGAGTCGCGGAAGTTGTTGTTCAAATTCTCGGGGTTGGAGGAAGAATGGGTGCGACGGCGAGTCAGACCGAATTCTTGCCAGGTGCCAATGTTGGCAGCGTTGAAGTGGCACGCACGCTCTTCAAGGATGCTGATAGGCGCGGGGGTAACATCGGCAACAGGCTCAGCAGCAGGAGCTGCGGTGGATAGCATAGGAGCTGCGAGAGCGAGGAAAACGGTGAAGTACTTCATCATGTATTTGGGGCCGTTAGGAATTAGAGACGATGGAGTTGTAGCGATGATTCTTGATGTTGCAGTGAATCCCCTTCTCTATATACCTAGCTCCAGATTGATACCAAGACTCAGTATGGCGTGAACAATGTCGAAGTGCTGGGCAAGTCTTCCTCTATTCCGCTAGGATTACCAATACGAGAAACGACTTTGCATGGCGGACTTTTAAATTGAATCTTCAAAGCGTTTTTAAGCCAGCTTACTGGTCGGAAAGGTTAAGGATTCGTTATGAACTGGTATTGTGAACCGAATTGTACCCTACTAACAACTAAGACTCTGAAAGTCACTTCTAGCTCGGGAGTATTGTCGGGGGTTTGGAATCAAGCCTGCACCAAAGGAGTACTAGTGAGCATTCGTAAAACGGCTATATTTCTTGGCAAAGATCGTTCCGGCCGTACAGTAGTGCCCACCAAGTAGCCCCGCCTCCTCCTCGTAATTCCTTAATAACTAATCTTCATGTAGAAGGGACATTTTGAGAAGGAATATTGCTATGTTCCTATGGCATGTTCGCTAAGCATTCTTAGATACTTAGCATCCTTACAAAGCTTGGCACTGTAGACTTGATGCGTGATGTAAAATGCAACGGCCGTAACTACGTACTGGAGCATGGTGGAAAGCTTCGTGTGGAGCTTGCATTTTGATTGGAGATTAGTCAATTCTTTTTCTCACGGTACCCGCTGGAATGTCTAACAAGTGAAATCACTCATTTCTGAACTACAAGCTCTACACGAAGCTTTCCACCATGCTCCAGTACGTAGTTACGGCCGTTGCATTTTACATCACGCATCAAGTCTACAGTGCCAAGCTTTGTAAGGATGCTAAGTATCTAAGAATGCTTAGCGAACATGCCATAGGAACATAGCAATATTCCTTCTCAAAATGTCCCTTCTACATGAAGATTAGTTATTAAGGAATTACGAGGAGGAGGCGGGGCTACTTGGTGGGCACTACTGTACGGCCGGAACGATCTTTGCCAAGAAATATAGCCGTTTTACGAATGCTCACTAGTACTCCTTTGGTGCAGGCTTGATTCCAAACCCCCGACAATACTCCCGAGCTAGAAGTGACTTTCAGAGTCTTAGTTGTTAGTAGGGTACAATTCGGTTCACAATACCAGTTCATAACGAATCCTTAACCTTTCCGACCAGTAAGCTGGCTTAAAAACGCTTTGAAGATTCAATTTAAAAGTCCGCCATGCAAAGTCGTTTCTCGTATTGGTAATCCTAGCGGAATAGAGGAAGACTTGCCCAGCACTTCGACATTGTTCACGCCATACTGAGTCTTGGTATCAATCTGGAGCTAGGTATATAGAGAAGGGGATTCACTGCAACATCAAGAATCATCGCTACAACTCCATCGTCTCTAATTCCTAACGGCCCCAAATACATGATGAAGTACTTCACCGTTTTCCTCGCTCTCGCAGCTCCTATGCTATCCACCGCAGCTCCTGCTGCTGAGCCTGTTGCCGATGTTACCCCCGCGCCTATCAGCATCCTTGAAGAGCGTGCGTGCCACTTCAACGCTGCCAACATTGGCACCTGGCAAGAATTCGGTCTGACTCGCCGTCGCACCCATTCTTCCTCCAACCCCGAGAATTTGAACAACAACTTCCGCGACTCTTTCCGTGGGAGTGAGTCAACCCAAAACAGTCACGTAAAGTAACAGATCAGCTAATCCGATTGAACAGGAGCCATAGCAAACGCCGGAAGCAATGTTCAGGCTTGGAACGATGCCGGTGGTTGGTTCATCGACAGCAGCTGGGTCTTGGGCGCAGGAGGTGACGACGCCTACTTCCGCACGCTCAACGGTGCAAGGTCCGAGATCATCCAGCGTTATGGCTGCTCGACTGGTTAGACAATCTGCAGGCGTGCAGTGTAGATAATGGGGAAGGTTAAGAGACGTTGAAAAAGAGAGGGTCGTAAAATCAGAGAGGGGAGTCCGTTACTGTCTTTTGATTGAGAAACTCTTCGATAGAAAGATCTTAGTGTGTAGATTGTCTCACAAAGCCTGCTCTCTCTTAGCAGCCTTCAAAATGGAGATGAATGAATCTATGGTTTTTCTCTGAGCATTACAAAGCTCAAGTAGTGAAACGAAGGAAGCCAATGTCCTCTCCTCCAACTTATCTGTCACACCAGTCCATGAGCATTGAATGTGCTTACGAGTCGGGAAGGCGAATTTAGTATTAAAACGGGAGAGAAATTCTGGAAGGAAATGTTTGCGCGCAGTAGGGAAAGAGGTTCTCGCACTTACGATAGTACCAATGGCAATCTAAGATCTATGCGACAGTGTTCGTACAAAATTCAATCAAACTTGAAGCAAAAAATACGGGGGGCATACTTACAGAGGACATAATCCATAATAATAATAATAAAAGTAAGCAACGCAAGGTGCATAGGGGGTGGCAAATCGCCACCAAGAGTAGGGAGGACGGCTGGCGCATTCCGGCCCGGACCTTGCGCTGGAGGCGTTAGAATTACCGGGTGGAATAAAAATACAGATCAAAAGAGTGCAAGGTATTAGGATGTACACGAACTGGCACACAGAGGCTTCGACAGCCGTTGTAGCTCTTGGAACTTAGGAGGCAAAGGCAACCCTAATGTTCCGAATTGATAAATTAGGTAGATTAAGAGAGTTACACTGTCTGTATAGGCTGTTATACACGCCTACGGCTGCCGCCACTGATACGAGAGGAAGGAATAGTGATTTGGGATGCCTACAGGATTGATTCCGTTGGCGCTTTTAGAATTTGCATAACGAATGTTCTTCTAGTGAACGTGGTGAAATCTTGTCGTGAACATACAAAAGCCGTTTCCTTTTCTCCACCTTGGAGCGCGGGCAAGCAAGCTATTACTGATCGGCGTCGTTGAAGTCGTTTTGCAGATTTCGTTGCTAATTTGGGAAGCTACGTCATGGGGTTATCCCTGTAATGGCCCCACCAACCCCCTCGCAAAGCGGAGGTCCAAAATGGACCTGTCCATCACGCCACTGTCTTTGTGCCTTAGCTTAGACTTATATATATTTCATTGACAGAGCTACATGTGGTGCAGCGTAGACTTGCAAAACGAATCACGGTAATGTTGTTATATCTGTCGCCTTTCAGTCCGTCACAGCTAATACTAGATGCCAGCATTCCGCAATGTCATTCTCTCGATCAGCCACAACGAAGAGATGTGGAAATCCATGGGCAGACAATCTTTTCCTGGAAACTGGTGTTGTGGCGAGATGCTGCACTGTGTCCGATTCCTGTTCGTAGCTAACCTTGAGTATGTGTACTTGACTCATTGGCTGCGACTTCAAGAGCCATTGAATAATCAGTCGCTTTCTTTTCTCGAAGATGAAATACCATGGTATCGGCTTCAGACGTGTCGAGTGGTGGTGTGGAGAGGACACGAATCGAGGCCACTCATTACAGGGCCAACATGAGCTAAGATGATAAGATTCAAGGTTCTTCTATGTGACAAGTTAATTTCTGCAGAAGCTGGAGTCAACGCTACCGAACTTCTTGAGAGGGCAAGCTACCTTTTAGGGCTTACGTTCAGCAGCCATTTCTGCCCAGCTAGCAGCCACGTAGCCATAGACTCGATGTCTCACAGAAGCATCCCACCACAATCATTCCGTTTACATTCAAGTTTTCTGATTTAAAGCAACAACGTCCTCATTATGCCTGCGCAAGTAAGTCTCATACAATAAGAAAACGAGGCTGAGAGCGAGGAATGCACTCAATGGAAGTGGCAAGGACTTCCAGATTGGCTTTGCTCCCATTCTTAGGTCACCCCTTCGTGAGCACGGAAATGACGTTCAAGCGAGGAGCGTTGCGTATCAAGAACGCCAATTACCAAGTTTCGCATTGATTCACATGTGATGCGGGGTAGTGAGGTGAGATGATCACTCTCAAATTCTCCGATACCAATGAGATTATTCAGATTTGCGCAAAGTGCATAGTCTGACTCGTGCATATTCTACTCGTGTGGAAGGATTCACTTTCAGAGGATGATCTTTTCTGGCGCTAATGTCTAGTATTCTTCGGAAGATGCTTTTTATTGATTGACTAGTAACAAATGGAATAATGTTGGAAAACCCAATGAATGCGACGTTCCCATTCTCATCACGCGCCATCTTAGTTCTTGAGCTTCTTTATAAGCTCCTGAACGGCGGCAATATCTTTTTGAGAGTCGTACCATACCGCTCCAATAACTGCCTCCACAGTTGAGGCGAGAGTGGTCTTCGTTTTTTCACCCTGTTGGCATGGGTTTTCTTTGAGAAAATCAGCCAACTTCCATTCATTTGCAATTTGTTTCAGTTTTTCATTTGTTCCTACATCCTCCACGAGATTGTCTCCGGTTTCTGTATCTTTATGAGCAGTATTCAGCATTGCTATTTTGATCTTACCCGTGTCAGCTCCCTCAGGATACCACTCATCTAGCACACAGAGCCGCAGCACTGCATCACCAACGAGAGCAAGGCGCTTATTGCCTTGGACCGGTCCCTCGATGTCAGTTCGAGACACTGGAGCTCCTGCAGCGATGAAAGCCTCATCAAGCAAGTTCGAGTTGATAAAGTGGTAGCCAAGCTTGTCCTGCAAAGATTGAAGATAAGCCATGGTGTTGATATGGTGTCGATGGAAGATACCCAACAAGTCATTCTGCGTGAGCATTCAATGTGACTTTATACATATGGAAGCATTTGAGCTAACTCTCTCGGTACTTAGCTATGCCACCATGGACTCTAGAGAGATCGTCTACGCGCTTTTCTAACACAAGTTGGCATGGACGCATTTTATGGAACAATGACCATACGGGCAACCTTGTCAAAATAAACTCTCAACGAAATATCACTGTAACGTCCAATCATTTCATTTGTCTGGAGATGCATCAATACACGAATGTCACATATTTCGCCCCATTGGCTTTGACCACATCTTCGAGCTATCTCTCAGTGATACAGCCTGGCTTATTCAGATAACTCTATCCTCCTCTGTGGCACTTCTAACCTTGGTTCACTGTGTGGGGGAACATGATTGTTGCCAGATTCTGAAGATGTCTATAAACTTAGTCTGTTACGTTATTACGAATGTCTGTCTACCTAGAACTTGGAAAAGGAAACGTTTTGAGTGAAACAAATGCCCCAAGGTCGATGATGGTAAGCAGTCCAGTCAGGAAAATATTAAAAATCAACGCGGAATCTGAGTTCCACACACAAATTCCACGAAAGTGCAGGATATTCATGCCTTATCAATATAGTGACGACATGTAATTGAAAGGTAGTTTGGCGCGCTCGAGTAAGGGCACACGGCCTGATACATACGATCTGGGCAGCTGAAGATAGAATTTGCCAAAGTCCTTGGCTGGCTGTGAGTATCTGTAAAATGCCTAGTATCTGTTTCCCATGCAAGCCCCGCCACTTTGAAGGAATGGCACCCGAGAACGACTGGGGAACGGGTGGGTGCACCAGAACGCGCCTTTCCTGATTGGTCTAGTGCATTGACCTCACCGATTAGTGGCTTGGCAATTCGTCTCGCTGGAACATGACAACAACGGTTGCTCAACACAGCAACAACATCATCTGGAACGCGCAAACCACTGCTTTCTTCATAGCCACGCTCACAACCTTGAAGCACCAAGCCCGGATCTACCGTCGTCTAATGGTATCGCGGAAGCGGTCGCGCTCGAACAGCTGCGCACACAATCTTCGGGCGCGTAAGCGTCGTTGCGCCCACGGGAGCTCTGCATCCCCGCAACCGACTGAACTAGCTACGACTACACCTGCCACCGTCCCGGCACCTGCATCGATAACGTATCCATTGCCTCTCACTTGTGAAAACCTCCGACGCCTCCAAAACACGATTGTTGACAGTATGGGGGGCTCACGAACACCCTCACCGTCTAGAACGAGGAACAACCTGGATACGTGGGAGAAGCTTGCTGCATTTGAAGTGCACGTCGATACTGGCCACCAACTTCCTGATAGCCTGGTTGAGCTGAGAAAGATCGCCGAATAGATTCTTCCCTCCCCTGCTAGACGGTAATGCACGAGAAGCAGGAAGCGATTGGAGTGCTAGCACTAGATCAAGTGTAAGATCCTGGAGGGCTATGTTGGTCAGAAAGGCGCCATGAAACGTCGGGTGCTCTTACCTTCATTGTCGACTTGTTCGAGAGCCTCAGCGGGAATGAATATACTGAATGAATCAGATAAGGACTGTGCAGATTCACGAAATGCATCCAGCCCGTGGCCTATAGGCTTTGCCTTGATTATCGCTGATCGAGATGCGCTTGTCATTGCGATGAAACGAAACGGATGGTGCGCTCGAAGAGTAGACACGAACGGGGGTCGTGGGACGACCAAAGAAGATCCATGAGAGAAGTGTGCTGACGTTGAAAATGCGCAGACGTGTAGCTCAGCGGTTCGAACGATTCAAGGCAAGATGTTGCAGTGATAGGGAGCTGGAGATGCTAGTGCCTTGAGACAAGCGCCGACGCCAAGCCGGGTTTTCTACGGACCCTGAGATGCCTTGGCGAAATCATCTGGTGGGGCACGCGTCAAGGTCGCGTCGCGTCCGGATGCACCGGCTCGGCACGACTTATATTTGTGATCGAGCCACGCCACGACTCCAACCATGACCACAACCTTGTCTTTTACGGCCATCCTAAGATATTTTCTGTGTCTTGCCAACTAGACCTCAAAAAAATATTCGCAAGGTCAAGGCGGGAATGGGTCGGCCGTCATCCCTGTCGCTGGTGGCAATAGGAAGTACCTGGAGTCTCAGTCCTCTGCTTATAAATCGAGCGTCGGCGCAACGAAGCGGCTAGTTAGCCTAATAGTTCCTACTGGCCTGTTCAAGAGCTTCACGGCATGTTGAAACGATTGAGCCTGAGAAATTCTGAGAGGATACTTCGAGAGGCGTTGTCACAGCTATGATGCAGATGGAAGCTGCCTTGGAGGCGCAGCCCGCTAAGCCTCAAGCTACCCCGCAACGTCGCAACTCGTCTTACCCCTTCGCACCAAGGGACGACCGACTCTCTTGCACACGATACTCAAGTAGTTGGATACCATTATAGATGCCCCAAACTCGCCAGATCATGCGGAAACGAGATCGCATACGCGCCCGCATACCCGCCTTCTTCTTACCAGACACTGTCAGTCCAGTCCCGTCTCGCCGAGCCTCTCCACTGCTCGCGCAACCAGCACCAATCTCGCCCTCCTCATCTGCGCCGTCTCTTCTTGTATCGAACACAAATGCAGCGGCTACAAAATCGAGAACACCGGCGTTTGAGAAAGCGCTCGCGATCCACCTTGACAAGATACCAGAGGTTGAAAGAGCAGCGTTCGCGCATGCATCAGGAACAATCGACGAGCAGAACCTGCTATCTGGTGTTAGGGCATACGATGAGTTACACAAGAACGACTCATCCTTTAGAGCTCATGCTGAGAGTCTTTCAAAGTTTCTGGGGCTGCTCAATAGATTCATGGGAGGCGTAGCTATAGGCATTCAGGCAAACCCAGAAGTGGCATCTCTTGTAGTTGGCGCAGTGCGTATTGTTATTGATCTCGCTCTGAAGTTTACTACCTTCTTTAGTAGATTGACCGATATGACTTGTGTATTTGAAGACTATCTGGGACCGCTAGAAGCTTACACACACGTTGCAGATGCAGACCTTGTAGAAAAGATGGTGGTAAATATTTATGGCAATATTCTTGATTTCTGCTGGAAAGCACGTCGAGTGTTTCTCGACGTCAATGGAAATAGGCGTAGGTGGACATCTGTTCGAGCTTTCATGCGCCAGCATTGGGAAACGTTTGAGTCAGAGTTTGAGTCTATCCAAGAAGATATGCGTCACCACCTCGATGTTCTCCTGCACTCTGTCCAGGCTCTGCATTATGACGCGTCGCGAGAAGCTGAAAACGTACGGCGTTGCGATGAAGAAAGTGAGTCAATTCATTCTTTGGATCTTGTGTGTATCCAACTCTAATACATTCTAGAAAAAGAGAAGTCTGCGTTCCTCTCATGGGTCTCATGTATCGATTTTGAAAAGACCCACCAGGACACCTATGCGAAGAAACACGAACAAACGTGCTGGTGGCTGGTCAAAGAGCCGAAGTATCAGGAGTGGTACAATAGCCCTGTCTCATCTCTCTTATAGTGTTATGGAAAACGTAAGCGACTACACATTCCTTAGCAGGATTTTACTAACTACTTACAGCTGGCATTGGCAAATCTGTCCTTGCGTAAGTGATTGGGTAGTACATTTCACTCCAGCTGTCATGCTCATCCATCAACCAGATCCAACGTCTTGGAACACATCACGACCGAGAACGAGCTTCGAGAGGATACTGCTATCTGCTTTGCGTACTACAACTATCGAGATTCGCAATTGAGTGACATCTCTCAGATTATAGCTGCTCTTATCAAGCAGTTATGCCGAAGGAGGAACCAGATACCTTCCGACCTGCTCCAAGTCAAGCAGAAAGCTTTACCCCCATCCTTGGTGGGTACACGGGAGATTTTCGTCTCACTTGTCGAAGGCCTGTCCCAGGTATATGTTGTATTTGATGCTTTGGACGAATGTCCGGAGCAAGAGCGACAGGATATTCTTGGCTTTATCACTAGCTTAGTGACTATGCAAATTCCAGGTCGCATCAAAGTATTCGTTACGAGTCGAAAGGAAATGGATATTGCTGCAGCATTCGAGGAAAAGAACATCCCCACAATTCAGATATCAGCTGAGAATGTTGCGACCGACATCGAAAATTTTACCCGAAGCCAAGTTGAGAAGCTCCGGAAAGGGGAGCATGGAAAAATGCTTTACATCACCAACGACGATCTCAAAGAGAGGATTATCCAAACCCTCTCTACGAAGGCAGATGGAATGTGCGTACTGGTCCACCTTCATTCTGAGAGATAGTCATAAGCTTATTCTTAGACAGGTTTCTTTGGGTAAATCTACAACTCGACAGTCTTTGTCGATTTAGCAAAGCCAAGAAAACCGAATTAGTCGAAGATGCGTTGAAAGTGCTGCCCCAGGGCTTGCCGAGCACTTATATCCGAATACTGGAGCGGATCGAAAGCCAAATTCCGTACATGAAGGACCTCGCGCAAAGAAGTCTTGCATGGACGCTCTATGCACAAAGACCGCTCAGTACAGAAGAGCTGCAGATTGCGCTTGCAGTCAATTCAAATTGTCAGAATCTGAAAGAACTCAGACTTGATTCTCCACAAGTCATCTTGGATGCTTGCGGCAACTTGCTGGAAGAGAACCAAGGTACTATCCGCCCAATACACTACACTGTCCAGGAGTTCTTGAGTGAGGCTTCTCAAGGAATATCACGAAGCCTGATTAAACAGCAACTCTCAGATCCTAGCCTTATTCATGGACAGCTAGGCTTGGTTTGTCTCAGCTATATTCAGCTTGCAGCCTTCTGCAATCCAGTTCGAGATGAGATTGATCTTTATCATCGTCTAATGGACAACAAATTTGCTGTATACGCTTACAAATACTTTGATTATCATATCGTGCAATGCGATGACCGTTGCCATGATGTCATGGTGCGGCTGGAAGAAATCTTTCAACAAGGGGCTCGATATCTTGCAGCAATCATGCAAATCAAGGTATCAGGAGACGAAGTAGATTTCGAATCCATACGGCAACGCTTCAACCCTATTTCTATACCTGTTTCCGCAAGTACAGTTGTATACGGAACTCGTCTGTACGACGTGCCTGTCATCAGAGAGCAGTGGGCGGGTAGCATAGCACCTAAACATGCATTGCACTTTGCATGTTCTGCAGGCCTTCTCGGTGCTGTTACCAGACTGCTTGAAGAGGGCTGTGACGCATCTGAGAAAGACGAAAATGACACTACAGCATTGTACTATGCATCCTTGGAAAAGAGTTCAGAGATCGTTAGGCAGCTACTAAAGCAAAATGTCAACATCGACGCCCAAGGCGGGTACTTCGGCAACGCACTCCAGGCAGCTTCAGTCAGAGGCTACAAGGCAACTGCAACGCTGCTGCTCGACAAGGGCGCCAGCGTCGACGCGCAGGGTGGATACTTCGGCAACGCACTCCAGGCAGCTTCAGTCGGAGGCCACGAGACACTTGTAACGCTGCTGCTCGACAAAGGCGCCAGCGTCAACGCGCAGGGTGGAAGGTACGGCAACGCACTCCAGGCAGCTTCAATCAGAGGCTACAAGGCAACTGCAACGCTGCTGCTCGACAAGGGCGCCAGCGTCAACGCGCAGGGTGGATACTTCGGCAACGCACTCCAGGCAGCTTCAGTCGGAGGCCACGAGGCACTTGTAACGCTGCTGCTCGACAAAGGCGCCAACGTCAACGCGCAGGGTGGAGAGTATGGCAACGCACTCTACGCAGCTTCACACAGAGGCTACAAGGCAATTGTAACGCTGCTGCTCGACAAAGGCGCCAACGTCAACGCGCAGGGTGGAGAGTATGGCAACGCACTCTACGCAGCTTCACACAGAGGCTACAAGGCAATTGTAACGCTGCTGCTCGACAAAGGCGCCAACGTCAACGCGCAGGGTGGAGAGTATGGCAACGCACTCTACGCAGCTTCACACAGAGGCTACAAGGCAATTGTAACGCTGCTGCTCGACAAAGGCGCCAACGTCAACGCGCAGGGTGGAGAGTATGGCAACGCACTCTACGCAGCTTCACACAGAGGCTACAAGGCAATTGTAACGCTGCTGCTCGACAAAGGCGCCAACGTCAACGCGCAGGGTGGAGAGTATGGCAACGCACTCTACGCAGCTTCACACAGAGGCTACAAGGCAATTGTAACGCTGCTGCTCGACAAAGGCGCCAGCGTCAACGCGCAGGGCGGAAGGTACGGCAACGCACTCCAGGCTGCTTCAGTCAGAGGCTACAAGGCAACTGCAGCGCCAGCGTCAACGCGCAAGGTGGATACTTCGGCAACGCACTCCATGTAGCTTCCTATGGAGGCCACGAGCAGATCGTAACGCTGCTACTCGAAAATGGCGCCGATGTCGATGCGCATGGTGAAGCCTATGGCACCGCACTCCAGGCGGCTATTCTCACTTGCTCTGTACCTATAGTTCAGCTGCTTCTTAATCGAGGTGCTGATCCTGCAGCTAGGGATAAGCATGGGTGGACTCCTTCGATGATCGCTTTTCAGACCGGCAACCGAGAAATACGCGACATGTTTGGAGTTCATGAATATGATATACAGTCTGTCCAGAATGAATGTTTAGCGCCGAGTCTACTTACAGCTCCAAGAGCCTCTACCATCAGGATAACAAGCAATGGAACTGCTGCAATTAGTGGTATGTTCGAGGCCTATCCATATAATATCCTATATTTACAATTGCTTTAGATCAGCTAAACTCCGAAGAGCGCAAGTCCAAGGTGCAGATAAGATCAAACCATCCATTTCCTATAGGCCAGCGGTTCGTATATTTTGAGTTCACTATCCATAATGTGGAGATAAATGGGTATGTGATCCTCTTAGTATCTACTAATATATTTGTGAAGGTGTCCTAATCAGTCTTAGTATAATTGGAGTTGGGTTTTGTCATGCAACCTCACCCTATACAGGGATGCCGGGATGGAAGAAAGGGTCGTGGGCATACCATGGCGATGATGGCAAGCTGTTCTTAGGAAAGGGACAGGGGATACAATTTGGTGATACTTATGGAGTCGGCGATGTGATTGGGTGTGGATCTGACATGAATAAAGATGAGTTCTTCTTTACGAAGAATGGAACGCGCGTTGGTGAGTTATTATGATGCTCCCTAGTACACGAGCCTGACATAAATAGGTCAAAGATGCGCAGGGAAATCTCTTCATGGAAGGCTGTTTGTAGTGATTGGTGTAGGCTGCAAAAACTTTCATTTGTCAGTAAACTTCGGCCCAGATGGGTTTATGTATTCTTCTTAATAGTTGGACGATTTCTTCAGTCATAATACATTTAAATAATCTAAAGTAAAGGCTGCTATAGCTAGCTTGTGCTAACTGCATAATTTCCAGTCACGATAATTCAAAGCACTTGAGGTCAAATTGAAGGCACAGAGAAATCTTACATTGCAGGAGCTAGCTAAAGCGGCAGCTAAGCTTTGGTGGCATGCTTACCAATTACTATACGCAGCACAAGAAACAGTACTTTGAATTGCCACCACTTACAAGAAGGATGGCCGACCCGCATCGGCCCTGACCTTGTGCCGGAAGCGACATTTTCCTGCTCTGGTTAGAGAGAGTGTGTGGTAGCTATTGTTGTTTTTGGACACAGTTGTCAATAATCAAAAATGCGGCATACGCAAGTGCTTTGGTTACCATGACTAGGGCTTATTGAGATGAGATCCCCGACCCATAAAAGATCCACAGCGTGAGCGAAAATGGATCCTTCCCGTGTCGGAACGTACCCACTGTGATAGCCTGTGCTCGTCCGCCTCATATCGTATAGCTTAAAAACTGAACCTGCTTATGTTATACCCGACAAGCCCTTCACTTAGCTTTCCGCCAAGAGTGTATGATTCTGTCCAAATCAAGCCGAAGGATGCAAAATAGAGAGACAAGTTTCTATTGGGCAGTAGGCATTGCAGTTAGTATTCTATCCATGCTTTGCTTAATCTGTGGATAGAATACATCCACGCCCCAGCAATAGATGCTTGCTAGCGCTGCCACGAACTCACTGCTGTGGCGATCCAGCGTCGTCCTCCACGTCCCTAGGCAAGTCATATAATCCTTCTGCGTATTGTCCTCATCTGTCGATCGATAATGAACCCAGAGTTCATGTATGGCGCCCTCGGTCGTGACGCTGAAGACGATACGTGGTACGCCGGTTTCTGTATCCTGTGCAGCAAGTGAATCCAGTAATCTAATGGCGCATGCCCCTCCTCCTGCCGCCTGGTTCTGCGCTCCGATCAGATTGCCATTTGTCGCTAGGCCCTTGGCCTCGAATATAAGGAAAGGGAAGCGCATGTCCCCTTGCGTAGTATGTGGATCGCTGAGAACCATCTCATTAGCTTGCCAATACTCAAGCAGGCTCGCATGCGTGCCAGTGAAGGCATCTCGAGAGATTCCAACAGTTATGTCGGGTTTTGGGGTCGAGAGCGTGCCGTCCGATTCGCTTGTAGTCGAGGACTCGCTCGGCTCGATAGACGGTGGAGGGCAGACGAAGTTGAAGGGATGGCCATCGGGCCGCACGCGTACGACGGTGGAGTCCAACGAATTCTGTGATGTCTCCGGCGATGCATCTCCTAAAGCTTTTGCAGCAATAGGATTCGGCATCAAAGGTGTCCAAGTGGAGGATGGTAAGGACAAGATGGGGTTCGGGTTCGATGGCTTCAATGAGGCGCGCCAGAGCTTATCGCTACAGTTAGCGCTCAGAATGCGGCGCCAGGTCGAGAATCTGGCCAGCTTCTCTACTACATCACTGTAGAGATGTGTTCGATACTCAGGTTCGGAGCCTGGTTTCCCTGCGAGCTCGCGAGACTCATCCCGATACACAGCCGCAAGCTGTCCAATCCTCTTTGCTAGTTCTCTTGTCTTCGTGTTATCCTGGTGACCCTTTTCTTTGCGCGCAGTAGTATCATGACCAGTTGGTGTGGAAACCGAAGGCTGGGGGTCAAGGATGCCGCGGAGATCGAAGGGGAGGAGCGACTCGATGTCAGGAGGGAGGATGTGGACGACATCAACCAGGATGTTGGCAGGCTTTAAGACGGTGTTGCGATATTGCGGGCTCTTCTTCGTCGGGCTGCATGAGCGCGGGCGTCGCTGCTGCGTCTTCATATTCCGTAGTCTCGAGCTTTCTGACATGGCGTCTGGTGTCTGCACATCACCAGGTGGGGGCGATTCGATCGATTCGATGGAAGATTGGCTCGTCGGAACGCAAGAAGCCCAGTCAGAGATGGAGTGTGCCCGCTCCGCCCAATTTATCTGCGCTTGCGATTTCAAAGTATTGTCGAGCGCTTGCACGCTGTCCAAAGACTTGGACGGTTGCGGTGGGATGGGCGGGGTAGTTTGCGATGCAGGCTGCAGGCACTTGGTTCGGTGGCTGCTCTTGGGCACCGAACCATGAGATAGGGTACAACGACGTTTGCATGCTGTGCTGCTTCGATCAGCCTTGCGTTTCATTGTCGGATACGATGCAGCATCGCCCAGTATCGCAGCCCTGTGTGCTGTGCAGCGAAGGTAGAAGCGTTGGTACAACAGGTGCAGGGAGCGTGATTGTTGGTGGTTGCCAGGTGAACGCGCACGCGTTATTTCCGCGCTCTGGCATGATCGCGCTACCCTGACGGAGTGGGCCCCACCACGGGAGCTAGACCCGGGCACCATCGTTAACCATGCAACCACCCTCACACTCAAATTGCGTTTTTATCTAATGATAAGATATTTCATTGTCCCTTACGCAAGGTCAAGGCCAAAATCGGTCGGCCGTCATCCCTGCACATAGTGGCAAGATCTCGCCACAAAGTACTGAAGGCGCTGTTACATATCATGAGTAAGCATTAAATTACGATTTATTTACTTCATGTAAGCCGATCTCGTGGGTCTTAGTGACACATGAAGAAAGTGCTATTCTGGGAAAGTTAAATTGCGCCTGCTTTGCGTAGCAGCTCTGCAATGTCTTTGTGGCCTTTGTATGAAGCTGCCTGGAGCGCGTTGCCGTAGACTCCACCCTGGACGTTGACATCGGCGCCCGCCTTGACCAGCAGCTCTGCAATGTCTTTGTGGCCTTCTTCTGAAGCTGCCTGGAGCGCGTTGCCGTATTCTCCACCCTGGACGTTGACATCGGCGCCCGCCTTGACCAGCAGCTCTGCAATGTCTTTGTGGCCTTTGTATGAAGCTGCCTGGAGCGCGTTGCTGTACCATCCACCCTGGGCGTTGACATCGGCGCCCGCCTTGACCAGCAGCTCTGCAATGTCTTTGTGGCCTTCTTCTGAAGCTGCGTAGAGCGCGTTGCCGTATTCTCCACCCTGGACGTTGACATCGGCGCCCGCCTTGACCAGCAGCTCTGCAATGTCTTTGTGGCCTTTGTATGAAGCTGCGTAGAGCGCGTTGCCGTATTCTCCACCCTGGACGTTGACATCGGCGCCCGCCTTGACCAGCAGCTCTGCAATGTCTTTGTGGCCTTTGTATGAAGCTGCCTGGAGCGCGTTGCTGTACCATCCACCCTGGGCGTTGACATCGGCGCCCGCCTTGACCAGCAGCTCTGCAATGTCTTTGTGGCCTTCTTCTGAAGCTGCGTAGAGCGCGTTGCCGTATCCTCCACTCTGGGCGTTGACATCGGCGCCCGCCTTGACCAGCAGCTCTGCAATGTCTTTGTGGCCTTCTTCTGAAGCTGCGTAGAGCGCGTTGCCGTAGACTCCACCCTGGACGTTGACATCGGCGCCCGCCTTGACCAGCAGCTCTGCAATGTCTTTGTCGCCTCTCGCTGAAGCTGCCTGGAGCGCGTTGCCGTATTCTCCACCCTGGACGTTGACATCGGCGCCCGCCTTGACCAGCAGCTCTGCAATGTCTTTGTGGCCTTTGTATGAAGCTGCCTGGAGCGCGTTGCCGTATTCTCCACCCTGGACGTTGACATCGGCGCCCGCCTTGACCAGCAGCTCTGCAATGTCTTTGTGGCCTTTGTATGAAGCTGCCTGGAGCGCGTTGCCGTATCCTCCACCCTGGGCGTTGACATCGGCGCCCGCCTTGACCAGCAGCTCTGCAATGTCTTTGTGGCCTTCTTCTGAAGCTGCCTGGAGCGCGTTGCTGTACCATCCACCCTGGGCGTTGACATCGGCGCCCGCCTTGACCAGCAGCTCTGCAATGTCTTTGTGGCCTTCTTCTGAAGCTGCGTAGAGCGCGTTGCCGTATTCTCCACCCTGGACGTTGACATCGGCGCCCGCCTTGACCAGCAGCTCTGCAATGTCTTTGTGGCCTTTGTATGAAGCTGCCTGGAGCGCGTTGCTGTACCATCCACCCTGGGCGTTGACATCGGCGCCCGCCTTGACCAGCAGCTCTGCAATGTCTTTGTGGCCTTCTTCTGAAGCTGCCTGGAGCGCGTTGCCGTATTCTCCACCCTGGACGTTGACATCGGCGCCCGCCTTGACCAGCAGCTCTGCAATGCCTTTGTGGCCTCTCGATGAAGCTGCCTGGAGCGCGTTGCGGTATCGTCCACCCTGGGCGTTGGCGTCAGCGCCCTTGTTGAGCAACAATTTAGCTGACTCTTCCAACCCTCCAAATGCTGCATAGTACAATCCTGATGCTGGTTCCCTACCGTAGCCTCTATGAAAGTTCTCGTCTGGACGGTAAAGACTATAGCAAATCTTGTATGAACTGCTCTGAGAACAGAAGAGCCTCTCAATCAAACCTATTATTTCGCCGCTTTCGTGTTGAGCTGCACGAGCATGAGACATCCAGAACATTGCACAATATTCTGCGAACGGAAACTCTTTTCGTATCGTTTTCAACGGAAGAACTTGGTTGAAATGTAGCAAGTATGCCAGACATGCCCTGGCGACAGATGCTCTCGCAGCACTCTCTCGCAAGACTTGAGCTGTATCACTATCCAGTCGATCAGAAATCAGGTATTCCTTGACTGAAAAGTGTGCTAGTTGAAGCTCCATGTGTGTATCTTCGTTCTCACCTTTGACCGAGACCATAACCACCAGGCTCGAGCAGTAACGCGTGATCTCCTGGGAATCAGGCATTCGATTCTTAGAAGAGAAGTATGGACTTCCGTCAACGTTGACCGCTATCGCGTCAACAGCTTCTTCAAGCCTCAAAGGTCGCTCGGAAAATGTTAAAAATTGAAGGATCCTCAACGCGGGTTTTTTGCAGCCTTCTGGAATGGCATTCAATATCCTCGCATAGGTCTTATCTAATGTTTTTGGGAGCGAATCCAGCGCAGTCCTGAGGGTGGGGTAGTCCAAGCAGCCCTCCAGAACATCAATCTGGCACGCTACCCATCGGAACCTGTTCAGCATTAGCACTGGTGTTGATAATGCAGATAAAAAAAGGCAGAGATTCTACTCACATGCCGTCGGCCTTTTGCGCAAGCCCCTCCTCAATCTCTTTCTGAACATCTTGATGACCCCGCCATCTCTTCAGTCCTTCGCCCTCCCTGACTTTAGCGTGAATGTATGCCAGGATATCGTTATTAACAAGGTCGCTCTTGATAGATACTCTGTTATTCTCACTAACTAGGCCGTCCATTTCTGACTGAATATCCTGCTCTTGCCGACTTGTCACGAGAAAGTGAACGTTCTTTTGCTCTAGCTCCACAAGATTCCGTATCCACAAAAGCAGGCCTTCCGTTGGGCTCCCCCTGCGTTCATGGCATTCGTCGATGGCATCTAGAACAATCCAAACCTCTCTAGTCCTCCTAATCATTTCCCGCAGAACCTTGCAAAGTGATTCGCAGCTTGGTTGCATATTTTTGTCCTTAAATGAAGAAAAGAGTGCATCTAACGGTTCCTGGGCACTCTTGCACGTATGATAAAGTTGGCTGATAAGAGAGCAGACTACACCTCTAAGAGTTTGCTTCTCGCTATCGGTAAAGTCAAAGTAGAAGTAGAGGAGGGGTTGGGTGGAACGACTCTTGAGATGTTCAATGATAGTAGAGCTAAGGATGGTCTTGCCGCATCCCGCTATACCATAGAGCCACAGGAAAGAATTTCTTTGCGATTTCCATGTCGTAAATGCTTCGCTCTGCAAGAACCAAGATCCTGTACCTTCTTGTCGCTGCTGCAGCGCTTTGTTGTAGTTTGCTGATGGCTCAGGTGGTGACAGCCAGCGATGGAGCTCTCCTTGACGCTGTTCAACGACCAAGTCTTCTACACCACGACGTACTTCGTACACGTTTTTCTCAACTACTATTACATTAACTAACATCTAGATTCTCTTAGACAAACTGACCAGAAGATAGGACATCGCTGATTCTCCTCTCAGCCTCTACCTTGTTGACCGGAATACGGTTCAGGAGATCTTTTGCATACGCAGCCGCCGTCATGGCTGCATAGCCTTGCCAGTCTTTGTTCTTATGCGTGTCAGAGTAGTCGCAGATGCCGCGAATCACCAGGCACGGGAAGTGGTTCATCAGCCCAGCTGCTTCCATCTCGAAGCACAGCACGCCGTTTTCCTTGGCAAACTTGTCGCGAAGTAGAGCATCCTTCATCAATTGGTTTGCAGAAGCCACTATGCCATAATGGATTGCTGGATTGTCGTCATCTTGAGTCCTGGGGTTTCGCGGAACAAACTTGGAAGGATCATTGCCACAAACTTCAGCACAGGGCGCTTCGTCGTTGACAGGATGCTTCCATCCACCGAGATAAAGGCTGTCGGTTTCTGGGTCCGGTCGCTTGTACTTTTTCTTGAGGCGTGGGATCTTTTCCAAAACGTTATTGATATCCTCCTCTAACCGATGGCCATGTAGTTCATACTTTGCCTCAAGGTCTCCGACTGCCGTCGCTAATACCATCGGTGGCTGATTCAAGTGTCCCGTTACCTGGAACTCCTCTCCCTCGATTGTCTTGCCAAAGTCGTACTGAAACACCCCACCTTCCTTGCTGTAAGGAGTACTGACTACAATGTCGCCCAGACGAATGTCATGCTTAGAGCTTGGGGCGCCGCCGCCGATGCCAACCATCAACCCGATTCTGACATTGGGAAATGTGCGGAGCATGTCTCTTGCGACGTTTGCCGCAGAGGTCGTGCCATACACGCCCTTTGGCAGAACAGCGATAACAACGTTATGCTTGCCTATCTCGCCAAGTGTGTAGCTGTTGTTATCGTTCACGGGGGCGGACTCTGGTGGGTCGTGGGTTGCGTCGAGGTAAGCTTGAGCGGCGACGTACTCGGTGGTGATGGCGCAGATCCAGCCGACGGTATAGTCTCCATTTTCACGCTTCTGCTGCGATATGGCCATCTGAGCTCCTTCCGACTCCTGGCCCTCAAGCCTCTTTTTCGGATGTGAGGCGTCATGGTCTTCGCAAGCAGGCCGTTTCGTAGGCATCCCGGCACTGGGAAAGCAACTACCACGCCAAACTTCAAGTATGTCCAGCTCGTTTAAGGTCGTACAGACTAAAAGATGCGGGATCCGGTGAAGAAAGGGTGGCAACCCGGTACAGCAGAGGTTCTTCGAACACTCGATGGCAGCGATGCAGATCTGCAACCCTGGACGTGGAGAAGGGTACTCGGACGGAGAGGCGCCGTAGATGTCTCTCGAGAGCCGTAACGTTAAGACGCGATCATGACGAATCTGTTTACAAATGAGTAGGAAAGTAGGATGACTGTTTCAGCTGCGCGAGCGGGTCGAGGCAGCCTGTGTAGCTAGGCAGCACCTGCGAGATCAAAGCCGCTTGGGCAACACAGCTGAGGCCTTGTGCGGGCTGGGTTCAGCTGAACAGCATGGCTTCATGCAGTCTGCCACCAATGCCCAATAGCATGCACGCACCGCCGATGCATGCCAACAGAGAGCGAAAAGGCTATGCCCCCGCCCCGTCGCAGCGCGTCGCGCAGCCGCAGCCCGCAGCCCACAGCCCTAGCAGCGACCCTAGCAGTGGTTCTGGCTGGGGCGAGACTTGTGCGAGCGGTGCGAGCGGGCCAGACAACGGACAGGCCACTTTTGCCAAGACCAGCCGGTCGCATCCACCACCAGCGTAGTCGGAATTGCTCAAAGGCATAGACGAGGTGAGCTAGAGGCGGCCTGTCCGTTGTCTGGCCCGTTCGCTTATCACGTACGTTAGCTTCGCTAGTGGAGCATGATTGATTCCATGGTTATTGCGACTGAATACGAACTTCATTACGACCCTGTGATGTTCCCACAGAAGTTCGTATGCAGAAATCGCGCCGGGCAAATATTCTGGTTTGGGAGGATCACGGCACTATCACGGTGGGCCAGGTCTAGTTAGCTAGAATGCTAGGACTGAATAGAGCGAATTAGTATAACTGCTTGCTAAATTCTCGCAATATAAGCTATTGAGGCAGGCGACTAAGGTGCTACCCATCTCCTGGCACATCTGCCCGGTACTTTCTGTCAGGCATTCAAAGTTGGCTTAATAGTTGAAAATGCAGCTAATCTCTTCCATTATGATAACCACGTCCTAGTAATCCCACTGACGAACAGGAACATTTATCCTTTTCGGTCGTGCAACCGTCGAGATCGAATGAGTTCATATGATCCTCCAAGCCACCACCACCAGCCAAAAAGTACGACAATAGTCAAAGGAATGACAACCACCCAATAGACCCAGAATTTGTGGGAGAACTGCCACCCATCCTCTGAAAAGGAGAAGAATGTGGTGCTGAAGAGTGCCTGAGATAGCATAGATAAGTACCTTGGGAAACTGGGCCGCACATGTTCGCAATGCTTACCGATATAAAGGTCGCTGGCAGGAAGATCATCGTCAGAAGAGTAATAGATTTCATGACAGCATTATCAGAGCTCGCAAGCATGTTGTAGGCCTACATGGCTTAGTTAGCTCTGACCACGCATACGACGTGACTCATCAGGTAAGTGCGTTACCAGAGTAATCTCCTCTTCCAACCGGTCATGGGTGGACTGCGCACGCCACCTCAGGCTCTTCATCGTCTGCAGCTGAAATAGCAGGTATTCCCTTGCTTGCACCTGATATGTCTTGGTGAGTGCACCCAGATGTTCGAAGTTGCTTTCTTGTCGATGAACAAGCTGTTCTATCGTCTCAATGGCGACTTGTTCTACTTCTACTAGGTGCCCTGTATGCCGCGCTAGATTGCGTAATCCTTCAAAATCGGGCCTCTCCTTCCTATTCTGAAAACACAGTGTCAGCGCTCAAGCAGATGAGGATTGTATTGAAGGCATCATACAAGCTCGATGGCGCGGACTGATTCAGTCACACGCCGTGTACTTTCGTCACACAGCTTTATAATCTCGTCGAAGAGAGGTCGGAGTATTGCTAAAGGGTCTTCGAACTCAAAACTCGGCGGCTGAGGTGCAGTGAGGAGAGCCTTAAGCTCGGCAGTCACCTCTCGTGGTGTCCCGATGCACAAGACCCTGCAGGTGCTCGAACTGTTCCACCGTGTGAAGAAACCCATCTCATACCAGAGGTAGTCTTTGCCTTCGTCTGTTTTCCTCTCATCCGACTTCAAAACTTTCTTGGTGAGGATTCTAAACCACGTGCCTGGGTTAGTAACTCAATGATAAGCTGATTGCCGATCATGGGAACAACAAATAACACACCAAGACTCTGAAGCTTGCTCTCTCCGCCATCGTTGGAGACAAACGAGCTCTCAGAACCAAAGTAACCATTGAGATCGGTGCAAGTCTTGTTGCAGAGAAAGTCTGGCACTTGAAATGGCGCTAATATCTTCTTGCGCTCGGATGCGGAGCAATGCTTCTTGTACCAATCACCAGATTCTAGGAAACTGGGACGTTTGGTTAGATGAGTGGTTTGTATGTAAACGATATTATCTTATCTCACACGTAGCACACTTTTGGTAGGGTCACATCCTGACCCAAAAGGTCTAAGATTCGCGATGTCCACGTCCCAGTCACGGCTAAAAGAATGTCAGGAGCTTGAACCAGATATGCAATGACTAGTTTTGGGCTCACAGTGATATTCTAGTACTGTTGCAAGAGATTGGATGATAGCCATTGTAAACACTGAGCTTAAGAAGCAATCAGTATTGCTGTAGAACCAAAGCCTGATAGAACTGTGCAGTATCGATAGGCATTCACATATGAGGCAGGCCTTGAAAGAGATAGAAAAGAAAGGGATATGGACAGTGGTCCGCTCCAGGTTAACGTAGATCGCTGCCCTCAGCAAGTTAAATTCTCACCATCGCACGGCAAGCTTAGTAATGGAGATGATCCTCTCAAGACGCTAGCCTCCCCTGTGCGGCTCCACCTCCAGCCGCACTACCGCCCATCCAGTCCTGCAAGGTGCCCCATCACTTCAGCTTGCGTTGTGCGCGCGACCCATGGACGGCCCGCTCGCACCGCTCGCACAAGTCTCGCCCCAGCCAGAACCACTGCTAGGGTCGCTGCTAGGGCTGTGGGCTGCGGGCTGCGGCTGCGCGACGCGCTGCGACGGGGCGGGGGCATAGCCTTTTCGCTCTCTGTTGGCATGCATCGGCGGTGCGTGCATGCTATTGGGCATTGGTGGCAGACTGCATGAAGCCATGCTGTTCAGCTGAACCCAGCCCGCACAAGGCCTCAGCTGTGTTGCCCAAGCGGCTTTGATCTCGCAGGTGCTGCCTAGCTACACAGGCTGCCTCGACCCGCTCGCGCAGCTGAAACAGTCATCCTACTTTCCTACTCATTTGTAAACAGATTCGTCGTGATCGCGTCTTAACGTTACGGCTCTCAAGAGACGTCTACAGCGCCTTCCCGTCCGAGTACCCTTCTCCACGCTCAGGGCTGCAGGTCTGCATCGCTGCCATCGAGTGTTCGAAGAACCTCTGCTGTACCGGGTTGCCACCATTTCTTCACCAGATCCCGCATCTTTCGGTTTGCACGGCCTTGAACAAGCTAGACACGCTCGAAGTTTGGCGCAGTGGTTACTTCCCCGACGCCAGGATGCCTACGAAACGGCCCGCTTGCGAAGACCATGACACCTCACATCCAAGAAAGAGGCTTGAGGGCCAGGAGCCGGAAGGAGCTCAGCCGGCCATATCGCAACAGAAGCGTGGAAATGGAGACTATACCGTCGGCTGGATCTGCGCCATCACCACCGAGTACGTCGCCGCTCAAGCTTACCTCGACGCAACCCACGACCCACCAGAGTCCGCCCCCGTGAACGATAACAACAGCTACACACTTGGCGAGATAGGCAAGCATAACGTTGTTATCGCTGTTCTGCCAAAGGGCGTGTATGGCACGACCTCTGCGGCAAACGTCGCAAGAGACATGCTCCGCACATTTCCCAATGTCAGAATCGGGTTGATGGTTGGCATCGGCGGCGGCGCCCCAAGCTCTAAGCATGACATTCGTCTGGGCGACATTGTAGTCAGTACTCCTTACAGCAAGGAAGGTGGGGTGTTTCAGTACGACTTTGGCAAGACAATCGAGGGAGAGGAGTTCCAGGTAACGGGACACTTGAATCAGCCACCGATGGTATTAGCGACGGCAGTCGGAGACCTTGAGGCAAAGTATGAACTACATGGCCATCGGTTAGAGGAGGATATCAATAACGTTTTGGAAAAGATCCCACGCCTCAAGAAAAAGTACAAGCGACCGGACCCAGAAACCGACAGCCTTTATCTCGGTGGATGGAAGCATCCTGTCAACGACGAAGCGCCCTGTGCTGAAGTTTGTGGCAATGATCCTTCCAAGTTTGTTCCGCGAAACCCCAGGACTCAAGATGACGACAATCCAGCAATCCATTATGGCATAGTGGCTTCTGCAAACCAATTGATGAAGGATGCTCTACTTCGCGACAAGTTTGCCAAGGAAAACGGCGTGCTGTGCTTCGAGATGGAAGCAGCTGGGCTGATGAACCACTTCCCGTGCCTGGTGATTCGCGGCATCTGCGACTACTCTGACACGCATAAGAACAAAGACTGGCAAGGCTATGCAGCCATGACGGCGGCTGCGTATGCAAAAGATCTCCTGAACCGTATTCCGGTCAACAAGGTAGAGGCTGAGAGGAGAATCAGCGATGTCCTATCTTCTGGTCAGTTTGTCTAAGAGAATCTAGATGTTAGTTAATGTAATAGTAGTTGAGAAAAACGTGTACGAAGTACGTCGTGGTGTAGAAGACTTGGTCGTTGAACAGCGTCAAGGAGAGCTCCATCGCTGGCTGTCACCACCTGAGCCATCAGCAAACTACAACAAAGCGCTGCAGCAGCGACAAGAAGGTACAGGATCTTGGTTCTTGCAGAGCGAAGCATTTACGACATGGAAATCGCAAAGAAATTCTTTCCTGTGGCTCTATGGTATAGCGGGATGCGGCAAGACCATCCTTAGCTCTACTATCATTGAACATCTCAAGAGTCGTTCCACCCAACCCCTCCTCTACTTCTACTTTGACTTTACCGATAGCGAGAAGCAAACTCTTAGAGGTGTAGTCTGCTCTCTTATCAGCCAACTTTATCATACGTGCAAGAGTGCCCAGGAACCGTTAGATGCACTCTTTTCTTCATTTAAGGACAAAAATATGCAACCAAGCTGCGAATCACTTTGCAAGGTTCTGCGGGAAATGATTAGGAGGACTAGAGAGGTTTGGATTGTTCTAGATGCCATCGACGAATGCCATGAACGCAGGGGGAGCCCAACGGAAGGCCTGCTTTTGTGGATACGGAATCTTGTGGAGCTAGAGCAAAAGAACGTTCACTTTCTCGTGACAAGTCGGCAAGAGCAGGATATTCAGTCAGAAATGGACGGCCTAGTTAGTGAGAATAACAGAGTATCTATCAAGAGCGACCTTGTTAATAACGATATCCTGGCATACATTCACGCTAAAGTCAGGGAGGGCGAAGGACTGAAGAGATGGCGGGGTCATCAAGATGTTCAGAAAGAGATTGAGGAGGGGCTTGCGCAAAAGGCCGACGGCATGTGAGTAGAATCTCTGCCTTTTTTTATCTGCATTATCAACACCAGTGCTAATGCTGAACAGGTTCCGATGGGTAGCGTGCCAGATTGATGTTCTGGAGGGCTGCTTGGACTACCCCACCCTCAGGACTGCGCTGGATTCGCTCCCAAAAACATTAGATAAGACCTATGCGAGGATATTGAATGCCATTCCAGAAGGCTGCAAAAAACCCGCGTTGAGGATCCTTCAATTTTTAACATTTTCCGAGCGACCTTTGAGGCTTGAAGAAGCTGTTGACGCGATAGCGGTCAACGTTGACGGAAGTCCATACTTCTCTTCTAAGAATCGAATGCCTGATTCCCAGGAGATCACGCGTTACTGCTCGAGCCTGGTGGTTATGGTCTCGGTCAAAGGTGAGAACGAAGATACACACATGGAGCTTCAACTAGCACACTTTTCAGTCAAGGAATACCTGATTTCTGATCGACTGGATAGTGATACAGCTCAAGTCTTGCGAGAGAGTGCTGCGAGAGCATCTGTCGCCAGGGCATGTCTGGCATACTTGCTACATTTCAACCAAGTTCTTCCGTTGAAAACGATACGAAAAGAGTTTCCGTTCGCAGAATATTGTGCAATGTTCTGGATGTCTCATGCTCGTGCAGCTCAACACGAAAGCGGCGAAATAATAGGTTTGATTGAGAGGCTCTTCTGTTCTCAGAGCAGTTCATACAAGATTTGCTATAGTCTTTACCGTCCAGACGAGAACTTTCATAGAGGCTACGGTAGGGAACCAGCATCAGGATTGTACTATGCAGCATTTGGAGGGTTGGAAGAGTCAGCTAAATTGTTGCTCAACAAGGGCGCTGACGCCAACGCCCAGGGTGGACGATACCGCAACGCGCTCCAGGCAGCTTCATCGAGAGGCCACAAAGGCATTGCAGAGCTGCTGGTCAAGGCGGGCGCCGATGTCAACGTCCAGGGTGGAGAATACGGCAACGCGCTCCAGGCAGCTTCAGAAGAAGGCCACAAAGACATTGCAGAGCTGCTGGTCAAGGCGGGCGCCGATGTCAACGCCCAGGGTGGATGGTACAGCAACGCGCTCCAGGCAGCTTCATACAAAGGCCACAAAGACATTGCAGAGCTGCTGGTCAAGGCGGGCGCCGATGTCAACGTCCAGGGTGGAGAATACGGCAACGCGCTCCAGGCAGCTTCAGAAGAAGGCCACAAAGACATTGCAGAGCTGCTGGTCAAGGCGGGCGCCGATGTCAACGCCCAGGGTGGAGAATACGGCAACGCGCTCCAGGCAGCTTCAGAAGAAGGCCACAAAGACATTGCAGAGCTGCTGGTCAAGGCGGGCGCCGATGTCAACGCCCAGGGTGGATGGTACAGCAACGCGCTCCAGGCAGCTTCATACAAAGGCCACAAAGACATTGCAGAGCTGCTGGTCAAGGCGGGCGCCGATGTCAACGTCCAGGGTGGAGAATACGGCAACGCGCTCCAGGCAGCTTCATACAAAGGCCACAAAGACATTGCAGAGCTGCTGGTCAAGGCGGGCGCCGATGTCAACGTCCAGGGTGGAGAATACGGCAACGCGCTCTACGCAGCTTCAGAAGAAGGCCACAAAGACATTGCAGAGCTGCTGGTCAAGGCGGGCGCCGATGTCAACGTCCAGGGTGGAGAATACGGCAACGCGCTCCAGGCAGCTTCATACAAAGGCCACAAAGACATTGCAGAGCTGCTGGTCAAGGCGGGCGCCGATGTCAACGTCCAGGGTGGAGAATACGGCAACGCGCTCCAGGCAGCTTCAGCGAGAGGCGACAAAGACATTGCAGAGCTGCTGGTCAAGGCGGGCGCCGATGTCAACGTCCAGGGTGGAGTCTACGGCAACGCGCTCTACGCAGCTTCAGAAGAAGGCCACAAAGACATTGCAGAGCTGCTGGTCAAGGCGGGCGCCGATGTCAACGCCCAGAGTGGAGGATACGGCAACGCGCTCTACGCAGCTTCAGAAGAAGGCCACAAAGACATTGCAGAGCTGCTGGTCAAGGCGGGCGCCGATGTCAACGCCCAGGGTGGATGGTACAGCAACGCGCTCCAGGCAGCTTCATACAAAGGCCACAAAGACATTGCAGAGCTGCTGGTCAAGGCGGGCGCCGATGTCAACGTCCAGGGTGGAGAATACGGCAACGCGCTCTACGCAGCTTCATACAAAGGCCACAAAGACATTGCAGAGCTGCTGGTCAAGGCGGGCGCCGATGTCAACGTCCAGGGTGGAGAATACGGCAACGCGCTCTACGCAGCTTCAGAAGAAGGCCACAAAGACATTGCAGAGCTGCTGGTCAAGGCGGGCGCCGATGTCAACGCCCAGGGTGGACGCTACGGCAACGCGCTCCAGGCAGCTTCAGCGGAAGGCCACAAAGACATTGCAGAGCTGCTGGTCAAGGCGGGCGCCGATGTCAACGCCCAGGGTGGATACTACGACAACGCGCTCTACGCAGCTTCAGCGGAAGGCCACAAAGACATTGCAGAGCTGCTGGTCAAGGCGGGCGCCGATGTCAACACCCAGCGTGGAGACTACGGCAACGCGCTCTACGCAGCTTCATACAAAGGCCACAAAGACATTGCAGAGCTGCTGGTCAAGGCGGGCGCCGATGTCAACGCCCAGGGTGGAGAATACGGCAACGCGCTCTACGCAGCTTCAGAAGAAGGCCACAAAGACATTGCAGAGCTGCTGGTCAAGGCGGGCGCCGATGTCAACGTCAGGGTGGAGGATACGGCAACGCGCTCCAGGGAGCTTCATACAAAGACCACAAAGACATTGTAGAGCTGCTGGTCAAGGCGGGCGCCGATGTCAACGCCCAGGGTGGAGTCTACGGCAACGCGCTCCAGGCAGCTTCATACAAAGGCCACAAAGACATTGCAGAGCTGCTACGCAAAGCAGGCGCAATTTAACTTTCCCAGAATAGCACTTTCTTCATGTGTCACTAAGACCCACGAGATCGGCTTACATGAAGTAAATAAATCGTAATTTAATGCTTACTCATGATATGTAACAGCGCCTTCAGTACTTTGTGGCGAGATCTTGCCACTATGTGCAGGGATGACGGCCGACCGATTTTGGCCTTGACCTTGTGTTGAAGAGATTATACATTGATGTGAAGGGAACAGTCCGAGTTCCTTGTCGCATCCGAGTAATCAAGCTTGAGCACTCCTCTGTGGCGCTAGTAATTGCAGTGCTTAGGCAAGGAGCCGTTCGTTATACAATCGTGCAACCGCTGTATCCCCAGGACCTGTAGAGCCTTTCCATGTTTGTATACAATTTCAACTTCATTATAGTGCCAGTAACACCTCAGTCACTTACCAAGGCAGAGACTTCA